>JAQZBX010014349.1:0-38735 GCA_029593785.1 Cabassous unicinctus
ACCCAAGCCATCATCACCACTCATCTGAATTTCTGCAATAGCCTTCTGTCTCATCTCCCTGATTCTTCCTTTTCTCCCTTGAGTCTGTTCCCAATGCAGCAGCCACAGTGATGCCTTTAAACTATAAGTGAGATCATGTCACTCCTCTGCTCAAAATCCTCCAGTGGCTCCCTTCTCACTCAGAGTAAAAGTTAAATCCCCAACAGTGTCCCCCAGGACCATCCAGGATGTTGACCCCATATCACCTCGCTGATCTTGTCTTCTGCTCCTCTCCCCTTTGCATGCTCCATTCCAAATACACTGGACTCCTTGCATTTCTTGGACCACATCACGCATGTCACAGCCACAAAGCTTTTGTCCTACTGTTGCCTCTGCCTGGAACACTCTCTCAGATACCAACATGGCATCTTTCCTTACATGTCACTGTAGTAGGTTGAAATATGTACCCCAGGCAAAATGCATGTTCTTAATCTTAATCCCATTCCTGTAGGTGTGGACTCATTGTCAATAGGATTTTTTGAAGATGTTATTTTTTTAGTTAAGGTGAGGCCAACTGTATCTGAGTGGGTCTTAGATCATAAGATTTAAGATTCTTTTTATAAAGAGAAAGCCACAGTGAGGAGCCAGATGTTAAGGAAATGGGAAGAGAAAGGAGAGGACACTGCCCTGTGGTGAGGAAGCCAAGGAGCCCAAGGACTACCAGCCAGCCAGAATACCTAGGACCCCAGGGCGAAGGAAGCCTTCCAGCCTCTGAAATCATAAGACAATAAATGATCATTGTTTAAGCAAACCCATTGATGGTATTTGTCATAGCAGCCTTGGAAACCCAAAGCAGCCACCTTCTCCGAGGCATTCCCTGGCCACCCTATTTAAGTTGTAAAACCTCTACTTCCAACCCCCCTTTTGTGCTTTACTTATTCTGTAAAATTTATCATCATCTTTAAAAACTTTCTATTTTACCTACTTTCTTTGTCTGTGGTTACAGTTTGGCAGTTTGATGTAATTATGAATTCCAAAAATAGATATTGGATTATGCTTATAAACTGGTCTGCTAATCTGGGCATGATTACGTTATAATTAGGGCGTTAACTGGGCCACGTCAGTAGGGCATTGAACCCCACCCCTTGGTGAGGCGGGAATCAAATATAAAAGGCATGACAAAGAACAGAGTTGAAGCAGTTTTGATGTTGAGTTCTGGTGAGGAAGGAGAGATGGCCCCGGGATAGAGACGAGCCATTTGCCTGAGAGTTCACAGCTGGCCTTGTGGAGAGAAGCAAAGCCTAGAGAGCCTCATAGTCTACAGCTGACCTTGTGGAGGAAACAGGAGCTGAGCCCAGAGAGAAACGCAGCCCCAGGAAGAGAGGAACCCAAGAAGCCTGAACCCTGGCAAACATCGGCAGCTGTCCTGCTCCAACACGTGGCAATGGACTTTGCTGAGGGAAGGAACTTAACACTTTATGGCCTGGTAACTGTGGACTTCTACCCCAAATAAATACCCTTTATAAAGACCAACTGAATTCTGGTATTCTGCATCAGCACCCTTTCGGCTGACCAGTACAGTTGCCTACCTTCCCCATTAGCCTGAAAGCTGCATGCTGGCCTGGACTTCGTCTGTTTTTGTTCACTGCTATATCCCCAGCACCCAAAACACTGTCTGGCACATAGTCAACATTCAATAAATATTTGCTAAATAAATGAATGAGTAAATTTATTTAAGCATTCATTTTTGTAAATTCACTCCCTTTTGACCATAAGCAAATTCATTTTTAAAAGGAAATGTATTATCTAGAATGTATTTGAAAATTTTTTAAAAAAGCATCAACAGGTATAAGGATAAATTACCCCAAAAAAGAAATACAATGAAAAGAAAGTGATGTTACTAAACATAGTAGGTTTTGTTGCCAACCAAAGTCTCTAAACCTGCAGGATAATCTCCCTTTTCTAAAAAGGGAGATCAGCCAGTATTGGAAAACGTACTAGCACTATCTTTCTAAAGTAATCAAAATAAGTTATAAAGAATTAAAGGATAAATAACTTTCTAACTCTGTGATTCAACTTTAACGACCCCTGGGCCTACATATGCCCTAAATATCTCCTTTGCTACTCATAAATATTAAACAGCCTGCACCTGTAGAAACAATGAACTAGATATTCATGACCTTCACTTTTCTGAGCACTTACTATGGGTGCAAAATCCTTTTTCTAAATTAATCTGTGGGAAGTTATGTAGAAATTCACAGTGTAGTTGGGAAACAAGGCATTCATGCAATTAACATGTACATAATGGAAGGGAGAAAGTTACATATTCCACAAAGAAAGCACAAATCATGCGCTATGAGAACTGAGTGAATTAGGTTAATGTCCAGCAAATATCTGTTTACACACACACACATTCACACACTCACACACACAGACGCAGACATACTGGCCCTCAAAGTGGAATATGTTTCTTTGCACCCCTGATGTAAGGCTTTGCCATGTGACTTTCTTTGGCTAGTAAGATGTGAGTGGAAGCAAAAGTTTGTGAATTCAGAGTCAAGGCCTTAAGAGACTTTGCACATTTCTGCTCACCCCTCTATCAGAACATGTCTCAGATAGCCATTGCCCTTCTAGCCTAAAACCCAAAAAGAGACATGTGGAACGGAGCTGGCCCACCAACCTTCAGATGCACGGGCAAGAAACAAATGCTTATTTTTATATATCATTGCATTTTGAGGCTGTTTGTTATGCAGCATTACCCAGGAGATAACTGATTGAGAATCTGGCAGAAGGAGAGATGACTGACTGAAGATCAATCAGGGATTCCTCCTGATGCAGGGTGGCATTGTGGGTGGATTTCACATCACACAAATCATGCTTAATGCAGTCTTACTGGCTTGCAAACCAAATAGGGTCTTAGATGAAAATATCCCTGATGGGGCTATGCCAGACATGTGTGTGGATCCCTCTGGAAACTGCTGATGCCCTCACAGCCCAAGGGTCTAGGGGAACAGAAAGAGGGAAGAAGAGAAGTCTGATGAAGGTTTTTTCTAAGTATCTGGTTGTTGGTGTTTTCTCTTGGGTGACTGGTTTATTTGTTTGTTTGTTTTTAGGAAAACTCACTCTTTAAGCCCTTTAAGCTTGATGCTTTAAGCACTAGCCTCTTCCGTGTCCATGCCTCCTCTTTTTCCTGGAGGATCTCCTGCTGCCTTGATCAGTGCTGTGCATGGAGCCATAAGAGTTTGTCCTAATTTGGACACCCCCGAAACAGAGCCTGAGACAAGGACTCAAATGCAAAGAGTTTATTTGAGAGGTTTATTTGAGAAACAAGGAGTGAGGAAGTGGAGAGGTTAAAAAGTAAAAGAAGGAAACTCAAGTAGAGTATACATTGATAAGCAGGTGAAGGCTATGGGAGCTCAGTCCCACTGAGGATGCTCTGAGGAACCATGTAGAATGCCCCTTGGCATTGTCCCACCTGAGTGCATTTGTCCACCAAGTCCCATCCCCCCTTTTGTTGAGGGTCTCCCCAGGGAGGTTAACTACTCCCTGCCCCACTGCATTTTTGGTTGCACCTTCGCTGAACTGATGACCCTCCCACTGAGGGAGCAAAGCAAAGAGAGACCACCAGGAAGCTGACCCAAGGTGAATGCTTCTGGAAAGTAGCTTTATCCCTGTTTCATCAGTCCTTGGTGTGTACTGACCCCACACATGGAGCTTTCCTCCTCTGCTGGGCTGCAATCAGATGTGCCAAGGGGATGTGGCTTGACCATCAGGATTGACTTTATTTTCAGGACAAATCATAGGTTCATGGAGCCAGCAGCTGTCCAACACACACCTCTGACCCCAAAACCATGTCATTATACCCCTGCCCACCCAATCCTACTCTTTCCCCAAAAATCCTGAGCTCAAAGAATGCCTCACCATCCACTCAATTTTTTAAACTTCAAATACATCATCAGTCTCTCCCTCTGCCTCATCTATCATTGAAATTGGACCTGAGTCTAAACCACATTTTTCCCTAACCAGCCTAATTCCCATGAGTCCTCCTCCATCACTGTTTTTCTCATAGCACTTAGCGATATCCAAAATGAACTTGTTTACTGATTATTTACATGATTTTTTATCTGTCCCCTGCACCTAAAATGTAAGTTCCAGAAAAGCAGGACCTTCTCTTTATGATTTACTTCTGTATTTCCATTGCCTAGTCAGTACCTGGTACATAGTAGGTGCCCAATAAATGTCTGTTGAATGAGCACATAGCTCACAGAGAGACACCCCCACCAAGCTCATATGGTGGTCACTGAGGCAGAGGTTTGTCCAAACGTCTCATTTATCATGTCTGTATTTGTCCCTTTCTGGCTGGCCCTATCCAAAATCAGCGTGAAGCATGAAGTCCGAACCAACTGCCTGGACAGGGAGGAAATTTGCAGAGAGAATGGAAGGGAAGCCAACAATTCTGGGCAGAATGTCCAAGCTGGAAAACTGTTGTGATCACTGAGGCTCAATATATCACTTGTGTTTCTTTTTCAGTTGTACAGTTTTGCATTTAAGGAAAGTGACCTGGGAAGTGACCGAGCAATTAGTTCTCCTAAGCTCCCAGCCCTGCCTTGGCCGCCCCCCTTCCTCTAGCTCCCCTCCAGAGCTGAGGCCTCCTTGCCTCGCCCACCAGCTTCTAAAGGAGACTTGCCATCAATACTGGCCCCAGGGGAACATTTCTCTTGCTGGTGCCAGAGGAATTTCCTCCCTGTGAGAAGAACATAAAGATTAACTAGGTGAGGAAATTTTTCCCTTGGCTCAGAAGCTTGGGACATTTGTCTGATCCAGCACATATTTCCGAGAAGACAGGCTAAATTAAAATACTAATGGACTGCTGTATTTAAAATATATTTACCAATGATGAACAGCTTGGTAGGTGATGTATGTTTCAATAATTTCTTATTACAGCGTGCAGAAACCTTGATAAATATTCTCAGGGTAATTAGCAGGTGTTTATTTAACATTCAGCTATGTTTTCCTGCATGCCAGGAAGGGTGCCAATGGTGTCAGCCAGAACCCTCCCACATGCAGGGAGGGACCCAGCCTTTAAGCAGGCACCAGGCCTGGCTTCCCAGCAGGAGAGAGGACACAGCCTTCAGGAAGTAGCCCTTCTGTACATGTTTGGTTTGCCTCACAGTATTGTCAAGCATGTTTTAGGTGATTAGTTATAAGCATTAAAAATCAGGGAAGTGCACATAAAAGTTTGAACTTGCAGCTCCTCTTGACATTTCTCCCAGTTTTCTCCCAGACCCAACCTCAGAGGACCCAAGTGGACACTGTCCTCCAGTCTTGAGGATTTAATTATGTACTCAAGAAAAACATGTCCTTAATCTTAATCCATTGCTGTGGGTGTGAACCCATTGTAAATGGGACCTTTTGAAAAGTTATTTTCCATTAAATTGTAGCCAATTGCATCAGGTTGAGCTTTGAACCGGATTACTGGAGTCCTTTATAAGCAGAATGAAATTCACATGTGAAGAGAAAGCCACAGGAAGAAGCTGGAAGTCAATGGAACCCAGAGGAGAAAGAAGACATCCCCCTGTGACTGAAAAGCCAAAGACCAGGGATCACTGGCAGCCAGTCCCAGAATGCAGTCTTCAAAGAGAAACCATAGCCTTGCTGATGCCTGATCTTGAGGTCTCCTGGCCTCAAAAAAAATGAGTCAATAAATTACCATTGTTGTATAAGCCAACCCATTGCATAGTATTTGTTTTAGAAGCTGGGAAACTAAAACCACTTTGTTTATTTAAATGTCGGCCTGGGGAAGCAGCTGTGGCTCAATTGCTTGGGCTCCTGTTTACCATAAGGGAGACCCCGGTTTCAATTCCACGCAGCACGGAGAGCTGGCGCAGCAAGATGATGCAACAAAGGGAGACAAGCAGACATAGGAAAACGCAAAGCAAATGGACACAGCGAGCACAAGCAGCAAGAGGGGGATAAATAAATAAATAAATGAAAAATAATTTTTTAAAAATGTATCAGCCTGGGTCCCACAGATATGGAAGTTTGCTGGCCAGATTTGCATTGGGTCACCCCAAGGGTTCTGTCCAAATGTTGCCCATATGCCACAAGCAGTGATGCTAGCAAAGGATGACAGGTGTACTTCCTCAGAGCAGAGGGGCCACTGCTTGGCCTTCTGAAATGCAGGCAAGCTGGGCCAGGCAACTCAGTTTACCCACTCTATATCTGGGCACACACCAGAGCCCCTCTTTACTTAACCCCCTATTTTAGTTTGCTAAAGCTTGCCAAGGCAATATATTAGAAATGGGTTGGTTTTTATAATAGGGGGTTATTAACTTATAAGCTTATGTTCTAAGGCTGAGAAAAATGTCCAAATCAAGACATCTGGCAAAGCTCTCTCCCTGAAAACTAGCTACTGGCGATCCTGGGCCCCTGCCACATGTAGGGCACATTGGCAGTATCTGCCGGTCTCTGTCTTCTCCCCCAGGCACCATTGCTTTCAGCTTCTTGCTCTCATGGTGTTCTCTCTGCTCCTATGACTCTCTCTCTGCTCCAGGTTCTGTTGATTTCAGCTTCTGGCTTCCAGAACTTTCTCAGCTTCTGGAGTTTCTCTCTGAGCTCCTGGGTCTTTTCTCTCTGCTCTGTCTCTCCATATCTATCCCATTTATAAAGGACTCCAGTAAATGGATTAAGAACCACCCAGGTCATTTCTTACTGAAATAATCCAATCAAAGGCCCTTAACTGAAGTGTTTTAATCAAGAGTTCCCACCTACAATAGGTTCACACCCACAGGAATAAGTTAGTTCTAAGAACCTGATCTTCTGGAGTCCACTCAGCTTCAAACTGTCACACCTCCCAAATCAAGAAGTGCAGAGAGCACTGGTTGATGCAGAATCAAGACTCAAAGTCAAGAGGATCTGGCTCAAAGCCCAGCACCTTTAATCACCACACCACTGCTGTCCGGGACGGCCATGGGGAGCGCCACTAGTTGCCTACCTCATATCACACAAACACACACCAAACCCTGATTTTGTCCAGAGTAGCAATGTGCTCAGCTAAAACATTTGATCTCTGTTTTCTTTGCAACTAAGGGTGCCATACTGCTATAGGTGGGGGTGCCTGGAGAGAGCCTTTTTTCTCAAACAGGCAAGCCTTCCTAGGAAAACACCTCTTTGCCCAAGGAAGTTGAGCCTAATGATGGGTCCCACTTCCCAGCCTGGTCCAAAAAGGCTCTCATGTGATCCTCTCACTCTTTTTGTCCATCTAAGCTGAGGACCTAGAGGAGTGCAGAGCCATAAAATGGAAAGAACCTGGATCCCTGAAAGACTGCATGGAGCAGAGCCCCTTTGCCAGTTTATGTTGGACCATGAGGTATGAAAGAAATCTTTTTACTGTGTTAAAACCTCTGATATTTGGGTTTTGCTTGTTAGCACAACTCACCTATCCTGTCCAATATACCCATCTATATCTCTCTTGCCCAGAGCAAGGAGGGTAGACAGCTCATTGGAGACTTCTCCTTGGCCTCAGCATTGAATATACTGGTTCAGGCTCCCAGTGTGAGAAAGCCATCTGCCATCTGTCCCTTCAAGGGAGCTCACACCAAGGAACAATCAAACACAGAGATAAAATTACTTTTCAGAAGCATTCACCTCGGGTCAGCCTCCTGGTGGTCCCATTCTTGGCTAATTCAAATCAGGAGTGCTGGGGCAGAAGCAGAAACATTGACCCTACTACTCTTAGCCTCAAATTGCAGAGACTAACCTCATTTTCTAATCTGAAGGCTGCCCATTCCTCCTCCAGCCAGAAGGGGACTCACCATCAGATTTCACAAAGGAGGAACAAAGCAAACTGTTGCTTCTGCAGGTTCCATGAACAGCTGGAGGCCGGCTCACAATCTGGGGTTCTCTCTGTGCTAACAGCCGGGTTTTCTCAAGTTCTTCACTCCCAGAAAAATAAATATGCTCTGATGCCATTTTCCATAAATATCAATATTGACCCAAGGTTGAATGCTTCTAACTTAGATGAGTAGCTTCATCTCTCCTTATGGCAGTCTCTTGGGGTAAGCCCCCTTCAGAGGCAGACAGCAGATGGTTTTCCCACACTGGGAGCTAGTACCAACAGGGCTCAGCATTGGGACCAAAGAGAAACTTTCCAGAGAGTTGGAAATACCTGTTTGTGGGACTGCAACCTCTGCACTACTCCCAGGTTATTATCCAAATGTATCTCCATGTGACCACCACCCCTTATCTCCAGGCCAGCTCCCTGGGCAGTGCCTTAGAGGGAGAGTAGAATGAGAGTGAAATCTGCAGAACTCTGATGTTTAGTGGTGGCCCAGAAAGGAAGTTAAAGACTAACTGGCAGGTTAAGGCTGTCATTCCAAGGATGAGGGGAGATCTGTCCAGGGAATGCCCCAGAAATATAAAATAGATTGGGGGGTCACGGCTGTACCCTCAATCCATCAGATATGTCCATGCCACAGAGCTGCCACTGTGCACGGCTCCCATCCTGAATTACTAGCCCCAGCCCATTTCATACTCCACACCACTCCTTTCCTAACCTGTTCCCTGGAAAGCGACTGAATGATAATCTTTGTTGGTAACTGTGCAGATTCTGTCATTAGGAAAAATGTCCAGTTTGTAGCATCACCTTACCCTCCAAACTGATTTTTGTTCTTACTTCCTATAGCCTTGCCATCCTCCTTACCCCTTGGCTTCTACTTTAAGCTGCTCTGGGAAAATATACCACCCAGTCCATACCACCCCTGGGACCAGCACATAGGAGGCCACCTCTGTGACTGGGTGATGAATTAACCAATGATATAACCAATTCATCCAGGTTATCACTTTGACTTCAGTATCCAGTGTCCCCAGACAAACCAGACCTCATAAGGAGAGATATTTCCTTTTTATGTATTTGATTAACAGGACAGCAGAGATTTCTTATCTGAACTCTGCTCAAAGAACACCTTTATAGAGATCCTGGACTTGTGAAGTCACTGAAACAACAAAATTTCTCAGGACTTGCCTTCCCTTTTAGACCTTAGCTGAAGCCTCTTTCTACTCTCCTCTTGGATGCTTCCTTGGAGTAAAGGAATTTCCAGGAAAATAGAAATATTTAGAGGATTGGGTCACCAACCAAAATTATGCATAAATTGGAGCCCTGCTCCACATGGTCATTCAAGCTGCTCCTTCTGCCTGAACCCCTCTTTCCCCATTATCTCGTGTCCATGACCTCTGGGAGGGGTGAAGAGACACCCCTAGAGAGACAGAGCTTTGTGCCATCAGCATTAGTCAAGCAAGAAGTGTGGAATCCAAACAGATGAAGATTCTGTGTGAATAGCAGCTGGTCCCGCGACTGCAGGGCACGTGAAAAAAGAGGGTAGGGTAAACTCTTGTAGTAGGAAGGATCCAGACGCTTCAAGACCCTAACCTCCAGAATGAGGAATTTGAACAGCTTTTCCAAAGGTACTGAGGAGTCTTTGGAGGTGCTGGCCTCCCTCCAGGAGTAATTAGAATACCAGACAGGTCCAAGGGAGTCCCAGCATAGTGACTTCATGGCCATGTGATGCCTCGACTTCCCCATCTTTAAAATAAGGACAATGAAGCCTATCTCATAAGGTTGTCACCAGGGTCAAAAAGGTAATGACTATTTCAATGAATAACATTTGTAAACCACTTAACAGTCCTTCGTTAGGAGGTTCTCAATAAGTATCAATTTTCATCTCTACTCCCTTTTCCATAGGTGTTTTCCCAGGATCAGTGGATCCTATCTGGGACTTCCCATCTCACAGATTCCATCTCTGTCTCTCTCTGTTCTGCCCTGAACTACAGTTTGCTTGCCTTTCTGGGTATTTCTTTTCTTTCTGTCACCTCCTTGTCTTCTGTGTTTGTTCCACTCTCTCTGCCTCTCTCAACTTTACTGTTTTCTCTCTCTCTAGTTTTTCCTTGGTCCCTAGAAAATAGCCTGCTCTCCAGTTCCTCTCCCTTGCCCTCTTATTCCCAAGCCTCCTTGGGCGCAGTAGAAGCAGCAGGGACCCTCTGCAGCTTCCTGAGCACTGGCTGGGGACAAGGGCTGACTCGGTTGGCACCAGCCATACCTAGGAGCTGGGGCCTGAAAGCCAGGCAGCCTCTGGCCACAGGGGCCATCTCACCCCTCCCGACCGAGAGGGGCTGCTGTTTCGCCTTGTCTGTCAGTGCAGTGCCTGTGCTAGAGGTGGAGAGCTGAGTCTTCCCGCAGCCGGGTGGGCCTCCTCCCACCTGCTTTGGCCTCTGCTCCCCTGCTTGTTGTACCTTTTCTTATTCTGGTGGATCCTCCTTCCCCTAATTAAAGTCTTTTCTTGCCCCTTTGGGACGGCCTGAGGTCAAAAAAAGAAAGAAAATCGTCTCTTCATCTGTCTGTCCTTCTTCCTCTTTATCTCTCTCTCTCTCTCTCTCTCTCTGTCTGTCTATAGGTCTATCTGTCTTTCTCTGGCTCTTAGCTCTCCCAATTCTGTCTCTCTTTCTCTTTGTGTATCCTCCAACAAGGAGCCTTTATCAATCCCATCTCCATCTCTGCATCCCTTTCAATGTCACTATTTCTCTGTATCCCTGCCCCACCCGCACCCATCCTTCCATCCCTCTCTCATCACTCAAAATCCCAACTCTGGAGAAATGAGGGGGAGGAGCCCAGCGAGATGAGAAGCCTGAGCAGACAGCAGTGTTTTATTTCTCCGCAGGACTGTAAATTCCCCCTAATGCTTTCTGCAAGAAGAGACCTGCCTTATTGGGGTTGTGTCTGGGAATAAGGAACTACAGGACAAGCGAGCACAGAGTTGGGGCCGGGCATGGTCCCTAACCCAGGCTGGGGCTGGAAGAAAGTTCTGATACCTGCTGTAACCTGGATGAATCTTGGAGACATCATGTTAACTGAAATAAGCCAGACACAAAAGGACAAATATTGTGTGATCTCACTTATGTGAAATACTTAAAAGAAGCAAATTCATAGGGACAGAAAATAGATTGCAAGTGATAGGGGTGGGAGAGGAGGGAGGAAGGGGGAGCTTTTTCCTAATGGGTGCAGAGTTCCTGTTTGAGGGGATGGAACAGTTTGGGTTATGGATGTTGGTGATGGTAGAACAATATTGTGAATGTTATTCATATTTTTCACAAAATGATATATTTTCTTTCCTTACTATTTACATTTTTACTGAACTGGACACTTGAAAGCAGTTAAAATGGGGAATTTCACATTGTAAACGTTGCTACAATAAAAAGTTTTTTTTAAAATTGCTGTTCAGAATTCTGCTTCTGCCTAGAGTGTGTAGTAAGCTGAAAATTAGAAAACTACAGATACTCTACAAAATCAAAACTTTTCTTGAACCCATCAAAGAGGTGAGGTTGCTGGGCAACCAAGTGGCTTGAAATCTAAGGACGGAGTAGCCCTTCCCTCCAAAGAAAGCTGGGGCAGGAAGTTCGGCTTACCCATGGCTGTGCCTGGAAAAGGCAGCCACCATACAAGTGGGTAAGAAAAACACAGCTACAGTTTAAAGAGCCACTAAGATTAAATGTGGGCTGGGTGACACTCAAGAATCCCTGGGAGCCCCAGACACAAGGGGGGGATTGCCCTCACTCGCAGGCTCCTTTCCACAGATCTTCGTGGAACTCACGAGAAAGGCAAGCAGACAGGTGGGAGACCAGAGAGACCCACCCTCCCCCCTGGTGGTGCTTCTAGGGAGGGGACTGTCAAAGAAAAATTGCACCACCAATGCTGGACATGCAAGGATGACTTTATCCAAAATGAAATGCAATGGGAAAGATTGCAAGAAGAGAGCGAGAAAGACCAGAAGGCTCTTACACAGGGGAGAGGGACCAGAACCAAATCTGAACTCAAATCCACTGAAAGGGAGGGCAAGAAGGCTTTTAAGGACAAGTGAGCTACTGGGAAAATACTGGAGGACGGTGGGATGGTAGTGGGAGGTCAATTACATGGGGTGTCTCCTGAGTTTACTGTTGAGGCCAGGTGGAACACATTCTATCTGGATTCTGTAAGGGCCAAGGTGAGGGAAGTCAGGAGCCCAAGTCCAGGAGAAGCCTGTCTAAAATGTGGGCAAGCTAAGAGGATCCATAAAGCTGTCTTGGTCACTTCCCAGTGCCCTTGTGAGAAAGGCTGGAAGCCCACCCTCCCACTCAACCCCACTCAGACCCTTCTGTTACATGGAACGAAAGCCCCAGGGGCAGGGGCAGCAAACTCTGTAGTCACCTGGGCACAGGTAAAGATCCACTGGTGCTGGAGAAGGTTAGAAAAGGAAATCCCTCTGCCTGCCCAGGACCATATGCTAAATATTAGAGGCTTCCTACCCCTGCGGAAGCACAGGAAAGTCACTCCCACACAAGACCTGCCACGGATACAGGGCAGAGTTTGGCTGCCACAGGGAGGAGGGCCAGGAGCTCTGATAAAGCCTCACCTGAGGCCCAGGCACAAAGGCCTGCCTGAAGCCAATGTTAGAACAGGAAAACAGAAAAGTCCGCTACCCTGCACCACGAGCCTAGCAGACACCGGGTCCCCGTCTCCTTATTGGGGAGAGTGTGACCACTCCATGTCCTTCCCACTGGATTATGTAGTGTAAGGACTAAAATTAAGACCCGATATCATGAGCTGCCTTGACATCTGGTAAAAATCCAGAGGGCCACAACTGGCCTAACTGCAAGTTCCCCTCCCCACTCTGTTTCTGAAGATAAAGTCCCCTAGTCAAACAGCCCTCCTTATCCCCTGGTAGTGGGCGTCAGTGCCCTGCCAGCCCAGGGAATTATTCAGACAAGCCAATCACATCCTCTTGTGGGAATTGGGTTTCACCCCACCCTCTTGATACAACAAGGCCTGCTCCCCCGGCCCCTGCTTCTTCACTCTATCCCCAAGTTCAACCCCTACGTGGCACTGCATGGTGTGTGGTGTCCTCCATCCCTTGGCTGTGAGTACAGGTGACTAATAAACTGTTGACAATAGGTCCATTGTCCCATATCACGTGTTTGGGCATCCCCATAACCTTGAGTCAGGAATCCCTCCCTCACCAACACAAGAAGCGATTAGAACAATTAGTTTCCTAAAGCTGCTGTAACAAAACACCATAAACTTATGGTTTAAAACAACCCCAATTTATTACCTTACAGTTCTGGAGGTCAGGAGTCCAAAAACGGGTCTCACTGAGCTAAAATCTGGAGGCTGGAGGGGAGGCTCCTTCACTTGTCCAGCTTCTACAGGTCACCTGCATTCCTGGGCTCGTGGCCCCTTCCTCTACCTTCAAAGCCAGCAGCACAGCATCTTCAAGCCTCTCCTGCTCTCTCTCTGGCCTCTGCTTCCATCATCACATCTCCTCCTCTGGTGAGAAACCCTCATGTTTCTCTCTAAGGATCATTGTGATTATATTGGTCCACGTAGATAATCCAGGATAATCTCCCCATCTGAAGATCTTTAACTCAATCACATCTGCACAGTCCCTTTTGCCACAGATCCTAGGGATTAGGATGTGGACATCATGGGCATGGGGAGCATGGTCAGAGACAGAGGGAGTGGGTTGGCTATGGCAGTAAACCCCACATCCCCAGGACACCTTCCCGCAGCCTCCAGCTCCCCCACCACAGGCTAGATCTGGCCTGGGTCATTGTCTTACTTTCTACTTTTCCTCCAAAGTCAGGCCATCTTCATCACCATTCTCAAGGTACAGGAGCAGATGCACCATGCACCAGAATCAGGCACAGCAAGAACTCCAGTTAGAATTGCCTCCACCTCCAGAATCCCTCCCAAGACCCGGGCTCCACAAAGCACCTGCCGCTGTACCTTATCATGCCCCACTAGCAGCATTTCTCAGCCCTCCAACATTCCACTCTCACCTTCTAATCATGGGCCTAACTGCTAACAGCGGCAAAAACCCTAAAACAGCAGGGGTTTAACATAACTAAATGGTTATTTCTTGCTCATGTCACAGTCTGATGTAGGTAAAGTCGCTTGTTCAAAATCAAACAGCAAGTAAGTGGCAGAGCTGTGGCCAACCCCAGGGCTCTTGTTCTTAATTGCCACACTTTAATTGATGACTAGTAAGCTTCTGTTTTGTTTTGTTTTTTTGGAAAACTGCTATGCAAGCACATGCTACCCAGTGGTCTCCAACGGATGTATAATAGGAGCCTTGAGCATCCCCCACCTCACTCCCTTGGTAAGGAAACTTCCTACTTGCTGTCAAGTATTCCACCATGGGATATATGCCCCAGCCTCCAGAGGCTTAAGAAATAGCAGGATTGGGATATGGGTTTTGATCAAAGACATATGCCAAAAACCACATACAAGAGGCTCAGCTTTGGACAAATTAAAGGTTGTCTCAGCAATGAGTGGAGTCCAGGGCCCCATATGGAGCTATCAAGGGCTGCCTCACCCCTTCTGGGGCATTCCTGCCTCTTTATTCTGTTCTCTCACTGACTGAACAAATATTTTTTAACATCTAAGCTCATAGGCATCCTCACCAAGCATGTAGTAGGTGCTCAACAAATACTTTCAGGAAAAATGTTTATTACTCAAAAGAGTAGTAAATAAATGAACAAAGGAAAAAGTGACCAGCACGTGGAGTGCATTATGTGCCTTTTCTCCTTCATAAGCTTGAACTCAAGCTAGGCTGAAGGTGGCTCCTGCTCCCACCAGCTGGACAACTGTTAACTCCAACAAACTGCTTCTAGAACAGCTTTACTACCTTGGTTTAGCTAGAGGTTCTAAGGAAATGAGAGAAAGCCACCAAATTTGGTAGACATAAGTGGCAGGTAGCGACGATAACAACCATGAGAATAAACAGAAATGAGAGGTTGTCTTCCAGCAATCAGGAAACCTTATCAAAGGAAACCTGATTTTAGAAAACCTAAGTGAGAAGAGCGTCTTGGCTAGGACCACAAACTCAGAAAGCCAGGTGCTTGAGTAAGAGTCCAAGTTGAGGGCAAGTGCTGTGGATTGAATCACTGCCCCCACAAAAGACAGGTACCAGTCCTAAACCCCCACTTGTAAGTAAATGTCACCAGTTAAGGTGAGGCCAAAATGAATGAGGGTGGGCCTTAACCCAGGATTACTAAAGGCCTTGTGAACAAAGGAAATTGGACACAGGAATAGAAATCAGAGGTGACAGAAAGAGACAGATAGCCATATGACAGAGGCAGATTGAGCCAGCACCAGAGCACTGCCAACTCTGAGAAAAATCATGGCCTGCCAAACCCCTGATGGACTTGTAGCCTCCAAAACTGAGACAATAAATTCCTCTTGTTTAAGCCAAACAACCCCGTGGCATTTGTCACAGCAGCCCTGGCAAACGAGAGTGAGTTACTGAAACCCTCCTTGCCTCCATTTCCTCATTTGTAGAGCAGGTGAACGGATAATGATCCCTGCTTCATGGAGTTGCCATAAGGAATAGATGAGGCCATGTTAAATGTGCCTTAAATGTGTACAACAGTATCTGGCACATAAAAAATTCTGCAGGAGTGTCTTTTATTATCATTACTGAGGAACTGTTTTATGTCAGGCACATCACCTAGTTATGTCAAGCCGTATCTCTCAGAAACCCAATCCATTCCCTGAATCCCAGCAATCAGGAAGCCTTATTGGAAGACCTGACTTCAGTAAACTTAAATGAGAAGAGCCAATTGTTTTCTGTTTGGCATGCGACACCACTCAGCATCCAATGCCAAAAAAAATGCTCCTGCTACATTCCCTGTTATAGAAAGCCCAGGATAAAGTCATCAGAAAGAAAGGAGAAAAAATGGAGATGCCAGCCAAAAAAAAAAAGTCAACCTTTGGGCAGTCTAGGCAAATGTGTTAGTCTTACTGGTCCCTGGGAATCAGCTTCCCTGTCTTCATCCCAACAGACATGAAGATGCGATCTTGAGCCCCTCTACTGCAGCTCTTAAGTAGCAGGTTCATTTTATGGCTCTTCTAGGAGCCCTGGGAGAATTGCTTTATGAAAGCAAAGTGCTGAGATCAATGCCTTTTAGGAGTCCCTGAGGAGCAAGTTCTGGTGTCCTCAGGAGGTAAATGCCCCTTCCCCATCTGCTACTGGCAGTCCCCTGCCACCACCACCACCACCCACTCAGGAGCCCTCTCCATTACCTTGGAGTCCTGAGTTGGTTAAACAGCTGTGGATACTGTGAGGTCCAGAGGTGCAAAGACCATTTGCCCAGCTGCATGAGTCTGAGAATCTCAGGGAAGCAAATGTCAGGCAAGATCAATAAAGTGCTAAATGGATTGGAGAAACGAGATTCATGCCTTGGAATACCTGCTTAGCCAAAGCACCAGAGACCACGATGGATAACAGGTGATGAATGCAGCAGTCAGCAAATGTAGCAGCTCCAGAAGAGAGAGCTGGGAAATCAGACCAAGAGGGAAAATCTAGCCAGGTGTAAAGAACCCTGGACTAGGAAAACAAGACCTCGGTTTCAGTCTGATGCCACCACTAACTCACCTGGCAGGGAGCTGCTCTCTGAGCAGCATCAAGACCCCGGCTCTGGAACCAAGCTTCCTAGGTTCAAATCCTGGATCTGCTCTGTACCAGCAGCGTGACATCGAGGAAATTACTTAAACTCTGATTTTCAGTTTCCTCATCTGCCAAGAAGTGTTAATATTCATACCTATCTCATAGGCTTGTTGTAGAGGTTAAATGAATCAATAGGTATAAAGAATTTAGAAGAGTGCCTGATGCATAGCAAGCACTCAATAAACATTAGATAATGTTATTTAAAAAGAGAGAAGGAATAGAGAGAAGAATTGCTCTGCAGAAATAGAAAGCACAGTGGGGGAGAATGCCTGTGCATTTTACTTATGTGGTTTCCAGGTAAATATCATATAGAATGGCTCCTAATTGCAGGTCATTACCTTGATCCAGTACTGAAAATGAAAGAGTCATCTGTAGCAAAGTTAGATGACTAGCTGGTTATGTTGGACTCAGTGAGGAAAAGCACAAATTAGCAAATGCTGCACTTCATGACCAATTTGAGATTCTTTTTCCAAAATTTTGGTTTTCTGTTTTCTCCTTACATCCTGGCTTAGGAACCTAATATCCATGTAGAAAGCAATTGTCCAGGTTTCACCTAACCCGCCAACTATGGAATGTCATCTGCCTGGAATGTCAGGTGGAGGGTGATTTGAGGCTCCCAGCAGGCTCAGCAGGGGAGTGCACAGATCGACTGGCAATCTCTGCCACAGGCAGTGGTGGAGCAGGTGCCATGTTCTGCCACTCCTGGTCGTTAACTCCCATGTGCTTCCACTTCTGAAAATCTAGGAGCTTATGAACCTCATCAGTGGGATAAAAGATAAAGAGGCAGAAGTGGAGAAACAGCAAACTAAGTGCCTGCTTTTAAGTGGCAAAATCCATCTGATAAAGCCATCTCTGCATCCCAAGGCCTTTGCTCGCAGCCTAGGCCACAGAAAAAGATGGTCTCAACATGGTGAAAGTAGGTGAGAGCTCCCCCACTAGCATGCCATGTCACCTTCAGCAAGTCCTTTCCTCTCTGAGCCTCAAGTTTCTCCATCTACAAAATGATGCAGGTGGACCAGATAAACTTTCCTTAATCCTTAAGGAAAGGGTAAGATAATTACTATTATGCATGTCTGACCTTGCCACTGGTGACACAGGGCCAGATTGGGGCAATACCTCCCTGAAGTAAGAGTCAAATATATCTTCAGAGGATCATGAGCGCAGGGGATATCACGCTCAGCCCCCTGCCTTCTGCTCGGCATATGCATGTCCGAGCTCTATATTTGCATATCCAATGGCCTGGGGAGAGTAGTGGGAAGATGAGAGAGTAGGAACTCCCAGAATCAGTCCCTCCACCAAAACAACAATTGAACTAGCAGGATGTATCTGGATCAACTACTTTGAAGCTACAGAGTCTAGTGGAACACTGAGCAGCATCCAGGGAAGGGCAGGAAGAAGAGGCTGGTAAATTGTGATACACACCAGAGAGTTTCACCCTCTGTGCAGTGGCCACGTCCCCCTTCCCCCAGCCTCATGGCAGATAGCACTGAGGACTGGAGCTCAGGCTCTTGGTGCTGCTGGCTGGCCCCAGGGTGGACATAAAGAACTAGTCCTCCAAACTCAGGATGTGTGACCTGATAGTGGATCTCTACCTTTGATCAGCAACATCAGATTGCTGGGGGCCAGCTCTGAGGGCTGCCATTGCTCCAGACCCCCTGGGACAAAGGTTTTTCATATATGCTCTTTATCATGTTGAGGAATTTTCCTTCTATTCCTAGTTTTCTAAGAGTTTTTATCAAGAAGGGTTCTGGATTTTTCCAAATGCCTTTTCTGCATCAATTGAGATGATTATGTAGTTTTTTTCCTTCATTCTGTTAATGTGGTATATTACATTATTTGGTTTTCTTATGTTGAACGGTATACCTTTGCATACCTGAGATAAATCCCATTTGACTGTGGTGTATAATTCTTTTGATGTGTTGTTGGATTTAGTTTTGCAGTATTTTGTTGAAGATTTTTGCATCTATATTCATAAGGGATATTAGTTTATAGAATTTCTTTTCTTGTGGTGTCTTTATCTGGCTTTGGTATGAGGGTAGAATGGCCTCATAGAATGAGTTAGGGGGTGCTCCCTTATCTTCAATTTTTTCTAAGATTTTGAGCAGGATAGGTATTAATTCTTCTTGGGATGTTTGTTAAAATTCACCTGTGAAGTCATCTGGTCCTGGGCTTTTCTTTGTTGGGAGGTTTCAGATTATTGACACCTTTACCTGTTGGTCTTTTGAGATCTTCTATTTCTTGGGTTGTTTTCTAGGATTTTTATCTAGGTTATGTTATTTGTTGGCATACAAATGTTCATAGTGTCTGTGGCAGTTTGATATTATTTATGAATTCCAAAAAAGATATTTGATTATGTTTGTAAACTGGTCTGTTCCTCTGAGCATGATACCCTTTGATTGTGTTGGATTCAGCTGAGATGTCTTAATTTATGTTAAGATTAGTGCTTTGATTCAACCACGTCATTAGGGCGTGCAAGGTTGAGTCCCCACCCTCTTGGTGGGGATAAAACAGACTCTCACACGGAAGTAGACATATAGAGAAGAACACAGAGGAGAGAACTTGGTTTTGATGCTGGAGCCCTGGAGAGAGCTGAGACATTTGCCTGATAGTTTACAGCTGACCTTGTGAAGAGAACAGAGCAGCTGAGCCTGGAAAGAAACAAGCCCCAGGAAGAGAGACGAGCCTTATGCCAGCCTGCAGCTGAGACTAGAGGAAGCTGGGACCCATGGAGCCTTAAGAGGGAAGAGGAAGGCTGAACCCTTGCAGACATCATCTGCCATCTTGCGTCAACACATGGCAACAGACTTTGGGTTAGAAAGTACCTCTTATGGTAACTTGTGTTGGACTCTTTAGGGCCTTCTGATGTAAACTTCTACTGCAAATAAATACCCTTCATAAAAGCCAACAGATGTCTGATACTTTGCATCAGGACCCTTTTGGCTGACTAATACAGTAGCCTCTTATAATTCTTTTTATTTCTGTAGGCTGGTAGGAATGTCCCCCTTTCCTTTCTGATTGTAGTTATTTGTGTCTTCTCCCTTTTTATCTTTGTCAGTCTAGCTAAAAGTTTGTTGATTTTATTGATCTTTTCAAAGAAACAAATTTTGGTTTTGTTGATTCTGGTTTTTTGAATTCTCTATTTTTATTATCTCCATACTGATCTTTTTTATTTCCATTCTTCTGCTTGCTTTGGGTTTAGTTTGTTCTTTTCTCCCTAGATCCTCCAGTTTTGAGGCTAAGTCTCTGATTTGAGATATTTCTTCTTTTTTAATGTAAGCATTTAGAGCTATAAATTTTCCTCTTGGCAGTGCCTTTGCTGCATCCCATGGGTTTTTGTATGTTGTGTTTTCATTTTCACTTGTCTCAAGATATTTCCTAATTTCCCTTGTGATTTTTTATCTTTGATCCATTGGTTGTTTAAGAGTACATTGTTTAATTTCCATATATTTGGAGATTTTCTATTTCTTCTTCTGTTATTGTTTGTTTGTTTTTTCCTAGAAACAACTTTCATTTCTATTTTAATTTCCTTAAAATTCAAAACTTACACATAGATACAGTATTTAAGTATCACTGAAACTGGAAGTTGCTGCAAAATATACTCTCAGGACAAACTCTGGGAGGGTGAGCCTAAGACACGTTCCCTGATTCCACCTAGTAGATTCTCACTGACGTACATGCACCCCAGTATTCACACAGGGACCACTATGCCCCAGTATGAACAGGGCTAGGGACCCATAATCGGAGTGCAAACTGGCTCCTGCCTGTATCATGGAGTGGGTGGAGGAGAGGCCAGCAAAGGAGCCAGGAGCTTCTTTTATGACTTTTAAAGCTGCATTTTTTTTTATTAATCACTTGCCTGTTTAATGCAGTCCTTTAACCATTTTGAGGAAGGTTACTGTCTTTAAGCTTCTTTTGCCACATTTATCCAAAGAAGATATATGAATGGCCAAAGAGCTCATTAAAATATGCTCAATATCATTAGTTATTAGGGAAATGCAAAACAAAACCACAATGAAATGCCATTTTACACCCACTAGAATAGGAACTATTAAAAACAACAGAAAATTACAAGTATTAGAGAGGAGGGCGAAATAGGGACACTCATTCATTGTTGGTGGTACTATAAAATGGTGCAGCCACTGTGGAAGACAGTTTGGCAGTTCCTCAGAAAGTTAAGGATAGAAACATATTAAGTATATGATCTGGCAACCCCATACTTGTAGGTATAAACCCTAAAGAATTGAAAACAGGGGCCTGAACAGATATTAGCACATTGATGTTCATAGCAACATTTTTCACAGTTGTCAAAAGATAGTAGCAAATGAAGTTTCCATCAACCAATGAATGGATAACGAAAATCTGGTGTGTACATACAATGGAATATTATTCAGCTGTAAAAAGGAACAAAGTTCTGATACATGCTACAACATGGATGAACCTTGAAGAGATCATCTTGAGTGAAATAAGCCAGACATGAAAGAAAATTATTGTATGATCTCACTGATATGAAATAATTACAATAAGCAAATTCACAGTCAGAAACTAGAATATGGAATTTGGAGTTAATGCTTAAATTGTACAGAGATTCTATTTGGGTTAATGGAAAAGTTTGGGTAATGGATGGTGGTGATGGTAGTACAACATTGTGAATATAATTAACAGCACTAAATTTATATACTTGAATGTGGTTAAAAGGGTAAATTTTAAGTTTATATATGTTACTAGAATAAAAATATGTAAAAACAAAAAAATAGGACTGTACAACACAAACAGTGAACTCTATTGTAAATGATGGACTATAGTTAATAGTACAATTATAAAAATGTTCTTTCATGAATTGTAACAAATGAACCACACTAATGCAAGGTGTTAATAAATAGGGTATGGTGGTATAGTATTTTATGCATGATTTTTCTGTAAACCTACTACTTCTCTAGTAAAAAAATACATGTATCCAATTGCCTATTTGAAATCTTGGATTCTCAGAGGCACTTACAATGTGATATGTACAAAATGAAGTTCTTATCCGTGACCTCCATGGCTGCCAAAACTCATACCACATATTAGTAAAGGGTACTCTCTTCCACCTAGATGCTCAGTCCAAAATCCTTGGAAGACTCTTTGATCCCTCCTTTTTCCTCATAGTCCATCAACAAGCCCTCTTGGGTCTACTTCCAAGTATATCCTGAATCCATATACTTTCTACCATCTCTGCTTTCACCTTGTAATTCAAGCCATTATCATCTCTCTTGGACAATTACAGTGGTCTCCTGGCTTTCTCTTTTACTTTCCTTCTTACAGTCAATTCTCTATGCAGCTCCCAGAATGGTCTATGGTTTGAACTCATAGGTTCTTTGAACCTGTCTGCCATATCTTAGAATCGAGTCTAGATGTCTAGAGGAAAAGAGGCCATGATTAAGAAAACTGAGGCCAATAGTCAGCATCAACTGCCAAAGTATTAGTCAGCCAAACGGGGTGCTGATGCGTAGTACCAGAAATCTGGGGCTTTTATAAACAGTATTTATTTGGGGTAGAAGCTTACAGTCATAAAGCCCTAAAGAGTCCAACTCATACTTTCTCACCCAAAGGCTGTTACCACATGTTGAAGCAAGATGGCGGGCAATGTCTGCAAGGGTTCAGCCTTCCTTCCTCCTCTTAAGGCTCCATGGTCCCAGCTTCTTCTGAGCTCAGCTGAAGGCTGGCATAAGGCTCGTCTCTCTTCCCAGGGTTCATTTCTTTCCAGGCTCAGCTGCTCTGTTGTCTTCAGGCTGTAAACTATCAGGCTCATCTCTCTTCCCAGGCTGCAGGATCCTCTGTATATCCTGTCTGTGTATCTATTTCTGTGTTCTTGATTGAGCATTTGTTTATATAGCCCACCAAATGGGCAGGGACTCAACCCTGCACACCCTAATGACATGATCGAATCAAAGCCCTAATCTTGACTTAATAAAGTAAAAGTGAAACCTCTGAATTTAATACAATCAAAGGGGCATCACGCCCAGAGGAACAGACCAGTTTGCAAACATTATCAGTATCTCTTTTTGGAATTTATGAGGCCTTCTTGTATGTTCCAGTCCCATCTGCGCTCCCAGTTGAATGCAGCCCCTGAGTGGTCTCAGACAACATCACACAAAGTAAAAGAACAGCTTAGCCAAGTCCTACCCAAATCAGTGATTCACAGAATCATGAGAAATAGCAAATTATTGTTTTAAGAGTTTTGGGGTGGCTTATTACATAGCAAAAAAATAACTAAAACACAAGCCAAACTAAGCCACACTTCCAGACATTTGCACTTGCTGTTCATTTTGCCTCAAACACTCTTCCTACAGGTCTCTCATGACTTACTCCTCATTACGCTGGCTCCTGTTCAAATGTCACCTCCTCAGAGAGGCCTTCCCCAATCACACGGTCTTAAGTAGCCCCCACACACACCCTCATATTACTCTGCGTTAGACTCTTCACAATAAACACCCATCACCATCTGAAATGACCTTGCTCATTGCCTGTCTCCTGAATTCCAAACTCAAAAGAAAATTCTAGGAAGACAAAAAGGCTTTGGTCTTGCCCATTGCCACATTCCAAAAGCACATAATATAGTATCAATAAATATCTGTTGAATAAATGAATGTGACGGAGCACCCATTTAAGGTCAGAAAATGTTTTCTTACTGATCCAAAGAGGGAAGAAGATCCCTTTCCTCAGGCTAAAATCAGAGAACTGTCCAAGGCTGCTCTGATAGGCTAACCTCCTCTTGTGGGCCGCCAAGAGCTTTACGCTTTACTGGGCTGATTATTTGCTGGTGAGGTGAGTGAGGGAGCAATTAAGATTCCTCATTAGTAGCTGCCATGACTGGGTGGGGACAGATGGCTACAACCTAGGACTCTACCATGAACCCTATTCTTTTTCTACAAGAGAACACTTCAACAATAAAAGGACCTTTCATACCTCCAGGCTTTGCAAATCTCTCGGCCTGATGTGCTCTTTCTTCTCACCTTTGTGACCCAGCACAAGTGCTGCTTCCTCTGGGTTGTAGCCAAAGCTTTGTTCGATGTTTTAGAAAGTGGTTCTCAGACTGAGGTTCCCCAGAGCAGCAGCATCGGCATCACCTGAGAATGTGATAGGATTGCAAGTTCTTGGGCTTCACCCCAGACCTCTTGGATCAGAAACACTGGGGGTGGAGGCCAGCAATCTGCGTTTTAATAAGCCTTTCAGGTGATTCTGAGGCATGCTAAACTTTGAGCATAACTACTATAAAGGAAATGCATTGGAATTCAACTCACCTCCGTTCAAATTCCAATGAGGACTAATTATCAGCTGTGAGGCTTTGGGCACAGTACTTAATCTCCTGAGCCTCGATTTCCCCATCTGTATATGAAGATCACATCCACATCATAATAACTCATCCCCTTCTGACTTCTCTATGTCAAATAAAGTCTCTCATAGCACTGGGCACGTCTTTCCTAAAATGATTGCAATTTTACATCGATATATGTTATTTATTTAGCCTCTACCTCCCCTCACTGGATTGCAAACTTTACGAGTTGTTGCTCACCAACAGATCCTCAGTGTCTGTCTGAGTGCCTGGCACCAGGAAGATGCTTATTAAATATTTTTGAATGAATGAGTGAGTGAATGAATGAATGAAATAACATGCATCGCTACACTTGTTGCATTAATTTAATTTCAGTTCTGCCAAAGATGAACTAACTCTGCCATTTGGAACATACTCCTTCCTGCCGCAGCCTTCCGTTTAATGCCTAAATGGGCTCCTCATGAGAAGTTCCAAGGAACAGTAGCCAAGAAAGTGGACTCTGGATCCAGACTTCTCATCTAGTCCATCACTTAAAGCTGTATGACTTTGAGCATGGGTATGACTTCACTGTGCCTTCATTTCTCCATCTATAAAACAGGGGTAATAATACTAATATTAGTACTTTCCCCATGGGGTTGTAGTTCAGAGGATTCCATGAGTAAATACAGGTATTACGCTGGTTCTCACACGTGGCTGCACATTAAAAACACTGGGAGATTTGTTTTGTTCTGCTTTATTTCTCACTCCTTTTTTTATTTTTAAAGAAGCTTTAGATTACATAAATGTTGCATAAAAAATACAGGGGATTCCCATATGACCCACCCCCTCACCCTCACCCACTTTCCCACATTAACAACATCCTTCATTGTTACAATTGATAAACACTTATTGAAGCATTGCTACTAGCCATGGCTTATAGTTTACATTATAGTTTACACTCTGTCCCGTACAATTTTGCAGGTTATGGCAAAATATATAATGGCCTGTATCCATCATTGCAATGCCCATGCAGGGCAATTCCAAAATCCCAAAAATGCCCCCATATTACACCTATTCTTCCCTTTCCCGTCCCTCAGAACCTCTGGTGGTCACTGGGAAGTTTGTGAAAATACTGATTCTTAGGTAACCTATTCTCAGAGATTCTGATTCAAACGGTCTTAGGCTACGCCCAGGCACTGGGATTTTAAATTCTCCCCAGATGATACTAATATGCAGCAAAGTTTGAGAATCACCAGTATAAAGTGCTGGGAACAGCACATGGCCCTTAGAAAGCGCTAGGCAAATATTAGCTACTTTTATCTTTTAGGTATCAGCATAAATTTCCTTGTTTGGTTTGTCTGTTTTTTGTTTATTATTATTATTGAAATAATGAAAATGCTTTAATAATGATTGAAGTGATGAATGCACAACCATGTGATTATATCAAATACCATTGATTGTACACTTTGGATAAATTGTACGCTTTATTAATATGTATCAATAAAATTGATTTCTTTAAAAAAATAGGATGGGTTGGGGGAAAAGTACACCAAATGTAAGATATGGACTATAGTTAGTGGTAATATTTTGACGATACTCTTACATAGTTTGTAACAAATGTATCACCACAAAGCAAGGTGTTGGTGGAGGGGTGATATATGGGACCCCTGTATGATGTTATGCGTGTTTATTTTGTAAGTACACAACTTTTACTACACACTTGCTGTTTTTGTATATTCATGTATGAATGATATACTTCAATAAAAAATACATTTTAAAAAAAGATAAATTTCACTTCCTCCAGAAGTCTTGCCTGAGTCTCAAGACTGAGCTGGGTGCAGCTCCTGTGTGGTCCCACCACCCCTTGTGCTTCACCCTAGCAGCACCCATTCATTACACTGGATTTAAATTGTCTGGTTACCTGCCAGTCTTCCATACTAGACCATGAGCCCAGTGCATGGAGCAAGACTGGGCATAAAGTGATTTACCATAAAATTGTTCGAACAAATCCCCTCACTCCCAAGATTAACCCAACTAGTCCAATGTCTTTCAACACTCTCTATACAACTCACACCTCCAACCTCTCCACTGAATGCAGACCCCAAATGTCCAGCTGTCTACTCAGCTCCACCATTTGTTCAATAGGCACCTCAAACTTAACACGTCCCAAACCAAAGTCTTTATTTGCTACCTCAAAGTTGCTGCTCCCTCACTCTTCCCATCCCAGTTATGAGGCACCTTCATTTTACCAGTTCCTCTAACTAGAACTCTTGTAGTCATCTTTGACTCATCTCTTTCTCTCACTCCCTCCATTCCATCCATCAGCA
Organism: Cabassous unicinctus; assembly: GCA_029593785.1. NCBI lineage: Eukaryota > Metazoa > Chordata > Mammalia > Cingulata > Chlamyphoridae > Cabassous > Cabassous unicinctus. Next base: position 26,130 of record JAQZBX010014349.1, read on the forward strand.
AATCATGTCAACTCTGTCTGTAAAACATGTCCAGAATCCAACCATATCTTGCCACCTCCACCATTACACTGTGGTCCAAGACACTGTCATTTCTCACTCTAAATAGTGCAAAAACTCCTAAGTCAGATTCCAGATTCCATCCGTGCCCCCCAACAGTCTATGACCACAAAGAAGCCAGAAGAGTCTTATCATATAACATAAATGAGATCATGTTACTCCTCTGCTCAAAAGCCTCCAACAGCTCTCAATCTCACCCAAAATTTGAAGTTTTGCCACAGCCTAAAATTTCCTGCCTGTGAACCCCTGGCTATCTCTCTGACCTCTCTCCTATCACTTTTCTATTCACTTCCTTTGCTGCAGACACTGGCTTTCTTGTTGCAATTCAAACACACCAGGTGCACTCGTGCTTGGAGACTTGCAGTTGCCATTCCCTCTGCCTGTAACCCTCTTCCCCAAATATATGCATGACTGTTCCCTTGCTTCCTTGTTGCCTTTGCCTAAATGTCAAAGGAGGTCTTCCCTGAACATCCTGTCTAACATCACCCTTCTATCTGCTGTACTTTTGTTTCATATCACTTATTGCCACTTGGCATGACGTATATTCTTTATTTTAATCTATCTCCCCCCACATCACATACTAAAAAGTAAGTTCCAGGAGCTTAAGGACATTGTCTATTTTGTCCGCTACAGTGTTCTCAATGCTGAACACAGTGTCTGGCTCATAGTAGGTTCTCAATAAACATTGAATGAGAAATCTTTGCATGAGCCTGGCATTGGCTAATCAGTTTATACTAACTGGATGGAAATTCACCCAGATGCAGCAAACATCTCTTAGGCATTGCCTAACTAATGATTTCTAAGGATATTTCCTTAGAAATATCCCTTGGGTTCCAATTCCCCATCCCACTGAGTAGTGTTTAGCTTCTAGGGGGAAAGAGAATTTCTCAGGAGATAAATAGAATCTCCACGGAAGGAAGAAAGGCCTGGCATTTCATGGCTTTTTTCAAAATATTTTCAATAGCAATTCAAGGGCTGTTTGCTCATCTGACATTTATCTTCATTTGGCCTGGGAAATAGCTGAAAGGCACGGAGGTGAGGCATGGGTTATGAATGCTGGGTGGTGGTAAAAGAGACCACTTATACAAATCTATCACAAAGAGCAGCCGTGGCTGCTCAACTCTGGAAAACCTACCCCCATCTGCTTTGATTGATTCAACCAGGGTGGCCCCTGATAGCTTGATTCATTTGAAGAATAATTATCCAGTGTGTTATAAATGCTGCTTCCTTGTCCCCAGGGAATTGGTGTCAGGGAGGTTAGACTAGTGACAAGTGATAAAGCATGTCTGATCATTGTTCATGCCCTGGGAAGGGTGGCTGGGTGAGATGTGGTCACTGGGACATGGCTGTGCCAGTGGGAGTCAGGCTGTGTCTGCCTTTGTTATTGATGATGGTGCTTCTTCCATCTCTGGCACCTGTAAGGGACAGACTTCCCTCCCAGCAGGCCACCCCTGAACTAATATTTTCAAGGGCTACACTCAAGTCAGAACTTGGAGAACAAGCCCACCTGGGGGTAGCAGATCATTGCTGCAGAGCTTGTGCTAAATGTTCCGTTTGCTCTTGCAGATTCCCTGAACCCTCTTCTACCTGCTCTCTGTCCTAGGAGGCTAACTCCTATGGAAGGGGTCAGTTAGCTCCATTGCTCTCTAGCTTCAGGTTAGGCTTGGCTGATGGCAGGTGCCAACAAAAGGTCAGAGGGCAGAAGAAGCGAGAATTTAGGTATTTATTCTCCCTGTTAGGTCACCGATTTTAGGGGCTGTACTTCTTCTAATGAAATTCAGTCATATCAGGGGACTCAATCCCTCTAGGCTCTTGTGAGAGTAGGGAGAAGTTCCTCAAAAGAAAATCCTGGAGAAATAAAAACCATGGATGTCCATTAGAACCAGACATTAATTTGGAGAAGTCAGCAGATCTGCTCAGGAATCCTGTTCCTTGTGTCCCAGCTGACACCTCATGGCTTTCACCTTTCCTGCCATCCCACTGACACTTGCACAGTCCTGCCGTGCTGGTTACCTCGTTCTTATCTGTCTACATCCCAATTGTGCTTTGGCTTCTTGGGCTAACCCCTCCCAGTCCCCAACTCCTGTGCTGCCCTGCCCTCATCTGGCTTCCAGTCCTGGTTCCAACTGCTTAAACAGATTCCTGGTTCTGCGACCTGGGTGAAGGCACTGCCTCCTCTCCACTGTGAGGGCATCACAAGGTCTGGGGTCAGGAGAAGCAAGAAGTCAGTATCTCTAAGAACTGTCCACGGGTGGCAGGGACTGAGCCATCAGGCAAGCATCTGAAACAGGGTGCCAAGCCTGGAGGGGACAAGGACAGGGCCCCCATGCTTGGGTAGGAAATCAATGCAGAAACCCAACCCTTGAGAATAAACCAACTCGGGAGAGTGGAGGGAGAAAGGAAGAGAGCGGCTCCGAGGAACTATTACCAGACTAACAGGTCCTGGATACTGAGGGGAGTCTTCTAGCTGTGGGTTCATATTCTAGCTACAATGCTCACTTGTTCTTTGGCTTTGAGCAAGTCACTTTAACCTCTCTGAGCATGCTTCTTCATCTGTAAATATCAATCTCATGGGAATATTGAGAAAATTACATGAGACAATGTATGAAGCTTCTAGCACAATGATTAGCACATCATAGGTGCTCTATAATGCTGTGGTGTTGGTTAAGGTAATGTTAGATGCTTTAACAAATATACCACAAAATCGCATTGGCTTAGCACAGGGTTTATCTCTTACCAGGGTGGTGCCCCTGGTAAGGCAGGCTTCCCCATGGTTGCTCTAGGACCCAGGATCATTTGGGTCTGCCCTCCGCTAGAATATTCTCCAAACCATGGGTGATAGGGAAAGACACAGTGGAGAAGACACACACTGTGATAGGGAAATAACATAGCACTGCTGTTCACATTCCATTGGCAGAACTGGTCACATGGCCACACTTATATACAAAGAAGGCTAAGAAATTGAGCCTCTTTTCAGCAATAATTCTATGCTGCAGCAGGGATAGGAGCACAGCTGTCTGCCTCCACTGTAACTGTTGTTTCTCCTTTTTTTCTCCCCTGCCCTAGCAATATTGGATCAACACCTGGGTCAGTGTGAACTTGGGAAATGGAGTTATGTGTGTCTGGAGGCCAGGGGATGGGGGTGACAAGGACACAGTGGCTGACCCAGACATCCCATTGTCCTGCCACAGACACCCACTAAAGGGCAACAGAACAGAGAGCACAAAGGATCAGACCTCCACCTACTCCCACGCCAACAAGTTCAACAAGTTCCCCCAGGAAGCCCATCCCAGCGCAGGAGGCATGGCTTTCTCAGAAATGCCTCCAGAGCTGCAAAACAATTAAGAAAAACAATTCCCAGGTTTCGTGAAAGGTGTGTTTAGAAATAAAACCGATATGACAATCACCTTCTTCAAATGGGAAGACAGTTGTATTTGTTCATAACACACTTAAACACTTTTAAATGCCCCCTGACGTGAGCCCTGAGCTTCCTGTTGAGGCGGACCACTCTCGGCTCCCATGCAGGGGGCCTCCCCTCACAGTCCAGGAGTCCAGCAGGTAGGAGTTCAATTCCCAGCTTCGCCATTTACCTGCTGCATGGCCTTGTGTAAGTCACTTCACCTCCACAAGAGCCTGTTTCTTACCTAGAAAATGGGAGCACATGACACCTATGTCTCAAGCCCAGTGCCTTGCAAGAGAGGAATGAATGGTATCTAGTATTATTATTTTTATTTTTTGTCACACTTAAAGCCACTGAGGCATAGGTTTACATCCTGAGGTTGTCTCGCTGCTCCAACTAGGGCAGCACTATCGTTCGAATAAAGGCTCTGGTGTCAGAAGGACCTGGATTTTAGCCCAGCTCTGACGCTGAATAGCTGTGCAACCTTGGGCAAATAACTCAAACTCCCTGAGCCTCAGCTTTCTCATCAGTACAGCAGGGATAACGGCAGGCCCTGGCCCTTTGGGTCGTTGTGAGAATAATGTATATAAAGCACTTGGCACTGCCCCTGGGGGCTCTAAATAGATGTGAGCCATCACCATAGTCATCATCATTACTCTTGCTGACGTTATCATTTTGCAGGAATAGTGAGCCTTTGTGCCCCACATATGTCTCCCCTCCTACCAGATAATTATAATTCGGATTCTTTTTTTTTTTTTTCACTTTGTTTTATAATATCCTATACACAACTCAAAATTTCCCATTTAAACCACTTTCAAGTGTACAATTCAGTAGGATTCATTGCATTCATAATATGGTGCTGCCATCACCAACATACATTAACAAAACTCTTTTATCACCCCAAACCAAGACAGCACCGATTAAGCAATAGCTCCTTCTCTGCCTCCCCCCGCCATCCCTGGTAGCCTGTAATCTACGTTCTGTCTCTATGAATTTCTTTCTTCTAGGTATTTCATATAAGCGAGACACACAATATTTGTCCTTTTGTGTCTGGTCTATTTCACTCAACATGATTTCTTCAAGGTTCATCCATGTTGTAGCCTGTACCAGAACTTCATTCCTTTTTACGGATGGATGATATTCCATTGAGTGTATATACCACGTTGTGTTTATCCTTTCATCTGTCGATGGACACTTGCATAATTCTGACTCTTGCTTTTTCACTGAAGTTGCTGATCGGTGGGCTTGGAAAGTGGGAAGAAACATTTATTTAAGCCAGCAATTCTCAACCCTGGCTGCACATCAGAATCCCCCAGAGAGCCCCAGCATGATGCTGTTCCAATGTGCAGCCATAGTTGAGGACTGCTTAGAAGGTGTTATTTCCTGCTGGCTGATTTGCATCCACAACTCACCAAATCCTCCAATGACTTTGGAGATAGATGAGACAGAGTGAGGTGAAGGGACAAGAAGAGGAGAGTCAGCAAGATCCCCACTTCAGAATTGAGGAAATGGAACTCTGCCTGCTCTGGCCCCGCACACAAGTGTGGAATCTCATCATCCATTTGTGCACAAGTACATCGTGGCCATCACCAGGGCCGGTGGCTTCCCAGAGATGGTGTGGATTCTATGAAGGAACACAGGGATTTTCAGAAGCCCCTCAGGGGACTCTAATGTGCAGCAGCCCTGGGAGGAAAACAGAGCTGGGGAATCTAGAATCCTACAAGCCCCCCCATCTGGGTCTGGTCGAGGGCACGGACAGGGCTGGGGGGCAGCTGGAAGATCTTGAGTTCAGGCAGGTGAACTGAGTCGAGAGAGGGACAGCCAATGCCTCCGGTGTCTGATCCAGCACCTGGAGGCTGGTTGTCCCTTTCACTGAGCTCCTGACACCAGGTGGTACGGGCTGAGAAGAGGGGGGCAGTGAGAAACAGCAGGTGGCCACATATTGGGTGCTGGCCCCCGGTGACAGGTGGGGTGACAAAAGCCATGACAATGTGACAATGTCAACAGTAATTGCTTCCGCCACAGTGTGTTCCAGGCTGGAACATGACTAACAGGGCTGCAGGTGGCATGACAAGTCAGGGAATTGTTTAAGATTGAAAAGCACAGCAGAGGGAGCGGCAGTGCTCGGAAGTAATTACTTCCCCCTGGCGGGAGTAATAAAAGGACTCACCGCCCACGTGCCGGAGGAGAGGCGTCACCTCCTCCCCTGGCCCTCCTCCTCATCGTCCCCCCAACTTGCCAACCAAAGCTAGGAGAGGCCTGAGCCCCTGCCATCCTTTGAGGCTCCTGACGTATCAAAAAAATGAAAGAAGGCCTAAACAACATCACAACAGTCATGGCATATTTCCAATGAACATATTAACACTTTTAACATCCTCAGGGGGGGAAAAGTCAAAGCTATATAATTATACTTATCATAAGATAATTAGAGGAGTTACAAAACATCATCAATTCTGCGTTCCCTATGGGCAGTGAGATCCAGGAATGAGGCATAAGTTTTAGGATAAATGATTTCTTTCAAACCTGGTGGTGGAGCTCTGAGAATACATATAAGCCGTATTTGGAGGTCATGTCAGAAGTTTAGCAAGAACACATGTGTGTATATCTACATATGTGCAAGTATGCACTCACACACAGCATTTACGATGTGCCAAGTACTGTTCTAAGAGTTTTGCAAGCAGAAATGTTTATAAATCTCATAAAAACCTTTGAAGTAGGTACCGTCGTTACCCCCATTTTCCAGACGAGAAAACCGAGGAGGAGAAGAGCTGAATGACTTGCCTGGGGTCACCCAGCCACTGAGTGGCAGGGCTGGGATGTGAACTCGGGGAATCTGGCTCTAGAGCTTGTGCTTGTAACTCCCATGCTAGGCTCATCTTTGTCCTTTGGGAGGTCTGGACCACGTGGGCCTCCTGATCTGCCCCCTACACCAGAAATAAGGTGTGGGCTCTGCAGAGCAAGGGTAAGCCCCCAAAATAGCTGCATCACTTTGGCATCTCCATCCATGACAGACCCCCAAAACTTCCCCCTAGGCTGAGCACCACCCCGGAGGAAGCATGTCCCAAGCTGCTCCCAAGAAAGGTGGTCTTGGGGCTGTCCTGACCCTTTCACCCAGCTCTTGGCTAATCCACATGGTGGACCCACCATGCCGAGCCAAGACTGTGGGTGCCCTGTTCACCCAGGGAATGGGCACCGTGGACTCAGCACATCGGCACAACTAAGGAGGGTTGTAGCCGTACCCAGCTTGGGACCAGCCCCAAGGACCTCTGCCTGCCTCACCAGCATCCTTCAGGTCCCAACTCAAATGCCCCTCCCCAAAGTACTCTTTCTCCCCCCAGTTGTGCTTATCCTATCACACTGGCTCTTTTTAAGTCTTTGTAACACTTACTGAACTCTGATCTCTGAAAGTATCTTATGTATTTATTTACCTCTGTAGACTTATTACCTGTCTCCGTCCATCAGAATTTAAGCTAAAAAAAAAAAAAAATGCTACATCCCGAGCACCTAGGGCCTGGCACATAGTAGGTGCTCAATAAGTATTTGTTGAAGGAGTGAACTCTGAGGTACCAGCATCAGCAACATTTCTAGGGGGAAGGGGGAATGCTTATTCCACAAGTTCACATGCTCCAGAAGCACCATCTTTCCAACAAGTTTTAAGTTACTCTGCGGCTATGATGGTTGTTAAGAGCATGGTGAAAAGGCATTAGAGGAATCAGTGGGGAAACAAGAGGGGGTCTGTTTAGTGCAGGATTGAAACATCAGCGGTCAGACATGAGAAATAGTGAAATAGAAGAAACGTTTTGCTTTGCTCACGTCTCACCAAACAACAGCCTAAGCCCCGTTCTCCTGGCCACAGGCACAGGCTTGCTCCTCACTGTGGCCTGGGCTAGACTTCTGCAGACGTCCTGCCTGGGGGAGGCGTCCTCGCAGCAAAGGGAAGGGCTGAGCTCTGCTTGCGCTGGCCGGGGAAGGAGGTGGGGAAGGGGAGCTCCTCCCCCTGGACACCTACTACGCCTGTGCATTCGGCGTCTTGGGGACTCGTCCCCATAACAGGTGAGAAAAGTGTACAGGTGAGAAAAGTGAGCCAGAAAAGCCTCCTGATTCGCCCAACTCGCAAAGCAGCGAGGGGAGCAAGGCCGGTCCAGCCGGCGCCCAAAGCCTCTGCACGCTGCCCTGCGGAGGACGAGGGTGGCAGGCCTGGTTTCTTATCCCTGCTGTAACAAATAGCCACAAACTTAGTGGCTTCCAACAGCACAATTTATTATCTTATAGTTTCGGGGGCCAGAAGTCCTAAAATCAAGGTTTTTCAGCAGGGACGCTCTCCCTCCAGACGCTCGAGGGGAGAACCTGCTTCCTTGCCTTTCCCACCTTCTCCAGGCCGCCCCGTTCCTTGGCATGTGGCCCCTTCCTCTGCCTTCAAGGCCAGCAGCATAGCGTCTCCAAATCTCTCTCTCTCACCTCTGACTCTGTCATTACTTCTCCATCTCCGACTCCAACCCTCTACTTTCCTCTTGTAAGGACCCTTGCAATTACATTGGGCCCACCTATGTAATCCAGGAAAATCTCCCCATGTCAAGATCCATAATTTGATCACATCCCTAAAATCCCTTTTGGTAACATAGTCACGGGTTCCACGGGTTAACCCATGGGTACCTTTGCACATTGTTCTACCACAATGGCTTTGGAAATTCGTCATCCTAATCCCCAGCACAGAGCAGAGGTAAGATATGGGTGTAAATGTAAATCCTACTATATTAAAAACATATTCATGTGAAAAAAAGGGTCAGCTAAAGTACTGCTGTGGGGGCCTGAGGGGGAGCCTTAAATGACACCGTCAGCCCCTTCCCTAGCACTCGGAATGTTCCAGGCATTGTCCTAAGCTTTCCCTACATGTCAACTCACTAAACTAAACAGTAATAATAATGAAAACATTCCACGAAGCTGGTACTATTATTATTGCAATTTACAGATGAGGAAACCTAGACACAAAGAGCCAAAGGAACTTGCTCAACACAGCTGGTAAGGGGTGGAGGTGGGATTTGAACCCAGGACATCTGTCTCCAGAGTCTTAAACACTAGGCCTGCAGCCCTCACTTGCAGACAATGTTTATTTTTGCCAAAAACTTCTTGCAATAGCTCAGCTTCTATTTCAGGAGGGCATACCCTGTGCTGGGCTAAGTCCTTCAGGTTCACTGTCTCATGGAATCCTTCCCGCGCCCCCAGGAGGCGGGCACTAGGATTCTCCCCCTTTGCACTGAGGAGAAAGCAGAGGCCCAGAGGGATGAAGTAAGGGAACCCCTGGGCTTTAAACCCCAGGCTGTTACCTCCACAGGCCCCTGCGGCCCAGGGAGTAGCCAAGCTTCAAGACAAGCCCCGCCTCCCCAGGCTGGCGGGTTAGTAGCAGTCTACCGCCCACCCCCAGAGTCCACTCTGCCCTTCAGCAGCAGGAGGGAACAGGGAGGCAGTGTCAATAATGTATGACATCCCTGAGATAAAGCGTAAACGCTGCCAGCGGCAGCTCATCAATGGTGCATGGCGGTTTTATGTTTCCCAGCTCTGATGAAGGCAGTTCCTGCCTTGCCTCAGGCCAGCATAGAGATGTGACCCATAAAGGTTACATTTATCTCCAGGGAGAGCCCCCCCTCACTGTCCCCCTGATGGGGCTGGGCGGGTAGCAGCCACATGTGAGCAGCGTCCCCCACCATCGCCCCCCACTCCCACCCAAACTCAGCCAAGCCCGGCACAGTCTCATGGCAGCTTCCCATCCTGGGTCCTACACCCACCCCCTCCCGTAATTTAAAGCCCTGCTGATAGAGGCTCCAGCCTCTGGGATGGGGTTCCCTGGCTCGGGGCTTCGGGGTCCCCTTGGGAGGGACGTCTTTGGCCTTTCAGAAGGGGGCCCAAACCCAGACCTTCCTTTATTCATTTGTCCACTAAAAATGCATTGAGCACCTCCTGGAGCCAAACACTTCTAGACACTGGCAATGAGTAGAACCAAGACAAACTAAGACCAAGTCTTAGAATTACATTCCAGAGACGGGGTCCACAGCGCAAGGAACTTCGTGCCAATTTTCAGACGAGGAAACCGAGGCGCAGCTACACAAGGTCACGCAATGAATGAATCCCAGAGCTGGTCTGTGCCCTCCGAGCCTAGCGGCTTTCTTTTAACGACTATTGATTTCAAACCCCACTTATGGATGTGAGCCAAGTTTGGAAATCAGAAAATGCCTTAAAAATAAATCTAATAAATCTCAGGGGGAAATACATGTGGAGAACAAATCTGAACTGATCACAGGTCCTGCCACATAGTAGGTGTTTAAAAAAATAGTTAGGGAAGGAAGGGAGGGAGGGATGGAAAGAGGAAGGAGAGAAGAGAGGGAGGGAGAGAGACTTAATTTCAGAGGTGATCATGTTTCCCAGCTGAAAGAGACAGTGAGGCTGACAGTTTTATTGTTCAATTGTTTCGTATGGATTTTGAATAAAAAATAAATTGGCTTCTTTTAAAGAGGACAATCTTGAAAGCCTGGGAGAGAGGTGGTGAATCATGCTTGGCTGCCCCTGGCTTTCTTCCTCCCAGTGGGAAGTCTATTTGCTGCCAGAGAAGACTTAGGGCTGAGTGGGTTGGGATGGACCTCAGAACCCCCACCCCAGGGACTTGTCCTGGGACCCCAGAGAGGAAAACTGACAACTGAGGGAACTTCTCCCCTCTCTCTCATCTGCTTGCTTTTGCAAATAACTAACTTGAACTGGGGACTCCTGGTGAGTTTATGGTCCCTTTGCCTGCCTGATCTTTCTTGAGACCTGGTATGTCAACTGCCTCCTGTCACTCTGGGATCCTGGGCAAGTCACCTCCTCTCAACTGTAAAATGGGTGTAGTAAAGCCTCCCTCCCAGGACCACTGTGAGAATTAAACAGGACGTGATAGGTGAAGCATGCAGCACACAGCCTGCCTCGAAGTAGGCACCCGATCACTAATATAGGATGTTAATGACCTTATTCATCAAGGGAGTTTATTGGCTCATGTAAAGTTGAAGTCTGGCTTCCAGCATGGACATATCCAGGGACCAAGGATCACGTCAGGAACCCATGTCTCTGTGTGGGCGCCATCTCAGGCAGCTTCTCCCTAAACATGGCATACAGCATTGCCAGGCTTTCCTTCTACCTGGTCTGCAACTCCAATGGAGAGAGATGCTTTTTTCCAACAGGTCTCACAAAAGTCCCAGTGCTGGCTTCGACCGGCCTGACTCAGGTCACTTGCCCAGCCCTGAACCAATCACTGCAACCAGGATGCATCGCATGTGCTAATTGAGCAAGCCTGGGTCCCTCACCAACTCTTGGGACCAGAAGATAGCTTTAGTCCCACATGAATCAATAGGACTTGGAGGGAGAAAAGTGGTTTCTCAAAGGAAAATCAAGATGATCTTTCCAGAGATGGAGAACAGGTTGCTAGGCAGGTGAAAATAGCAAAGATATGCTGCATCTCAAAAGGCGTTTTACCTTCTAGAATCTAGACTGTGGTGGGGGAGGGGTTCATTTGGCCCTGACTCTTCCCCACTGCTATCAGCTATCATTACATTCTCCAGTTCCATGTAACACCAGCTCCTGAGGGACTCAAAGCCTTTCTACATTTCTTGTCCACATGTGGAGGAGCTGCTGGTTATCCTCCAACTTTGTGACTTGCAGTCAAGCTCCCCATTAACCACCACCCATCTACTGACCAATATTAATTAATCAAATGAATGCCAACCCTATCCCTGTTGATCACCTTCTATGTTATGGCTTCATCCCTCCTCAGTTCTGAGATTGTACTTCTCTGAATCTCTTGCTTTCATCTTCCACTCTGACTCATGCCTCAGCATTCCCTAAATCATGACCTGGACTTGTTCTACTGGTACTTCAGACCACTTTGGAAAATTGTTTCTCCCAAACATGCACTGGTCCCTGGACCCCACCTCTACCAAGCATAATACACCTACCACCAGCCCCCAAAGGAGGATTGGTCCCTGATGACCAGAATCATCTCAGGGTGTTCTGAGATGGGAAGCCTTATATAACCCAATAGCAGCAGAATATATATTCTCTAGTGCACATGGGTCATTCTCCAGGATTGACCATTTATTAGATTACAACACAAGTATCAATAAATTCAAAAATATTAAAACCATAAAATGTATCTTCTCTGACTATAATGGAATGAAGCTAGAACTCAATAACATAGGGGAAAATGGAAAATTCACAAACATGTCAAAATTAAACAACTGTATTAGTCAGCCAAAGGGGTGCCAATGCAAAATACCAGAAATCTATTGGCTTTTATAAGGGGTATTTATTTGGGGTAGAAGCTTAACAGTTACCAAGCCATAAACCATAAGTTACTTCCCTCACCAAAGCCTATTGCCATGTGTTGGGACAAGATGGCTGCCGACATCTGCCAAGAGTTCAGGCTTCTTGGGTTACTCTCTTCCTGGGGCTCCATTTCTCTCCAGGCTCAGCTGCTGTGCTCTTTCCACAAGGCCAGCTGTAAACTCTCAGGCAAATGGCTCATCTCTTTTCCCAGGTCCTTCTCTCCTTCCTCATGACCAATATCCTCTGTTTGCTTACTTCCCAGGGCTCCAGCTCCAGCTCAAAAACTCCAGCCTCCCTTCTCTGTGGTGCAGTTTCTCTGTGAGTCCCCACCCACCAAGGAGGTGAGGCTCAATGTCCTATTGACGTGGCCCAATCAAATCCTTAATCATTCTTTAATCAAATAAAAGCAAAGCCTCTGAATCCAATATAATCTAATATGCCCAAAGGAAAAGACTAGTTGACAAACATAATCCAATATCTACTTTTGGAAGTCATAAATAATGCCAAACTGCTACAACAACCAAAGAAACCACAGGGAAATTAGGAAGTATCTTGGGGCAAATGAAAATGAAAACATAACACATCAAAACTATGGGATGCAGCAAAGACAGTGCTGAAAAGGGAATTTATAACTCTAAATGCTTGCATTTAAATTTAAAAGAAGAGGCGTCTCTCTGCCTGGAGGATGCCCTCACTCATACCTCGGGTGCATACTATCTCTCTTCTCTCTCATTTCTCAATAAACTCTTTTATTTTACTCCAAGGAAGGTAGAAAGGGAGGGAGGGAGGGAGGAAGGGTGGGA
>JAQZBX010014350.1:7574-25399 GCA_029593785.1 Cabassous unicinctus
CTTTCTGTTTTTGTTCTTACATTCTACCTTTCATTATTTGGTCTTCAATTTTTCTTGCTTTTATTTTTATCTTCTCTATTCTCTTTTTTTTTTTTTCTTTAACATTTTTTGCTTATTGTCTATTTTCTCTTTCCCTCACTTCTTATCATTCTGGCCTTTTAATGCATTCTAGATATTTTTCTCTATTTGGTTTCTTATTTCATTGTTCCCCACTTCTTTATTCTTATTCCTCTGCACTTCTTACATGAGTTGATTATTCATTTTCTTAGGTTTTATATGGTTCCTCTTCTACATTTTACTATTATTATTACTATTTCCCTTTTTCTCTTACTACTTTCCCTTTCACTGACCCTATTCTTTTTCTTTCAAGGGAACATAGACAAAAGCAAGGAAATAGAAGAAGAGGACCAAAATGTCAAAGAGACAACTTACTACATACACAAAAACAGCAACTAAACAAAACCCCAGAGTAGAGAGAGAAACTAATCAACTGAATAAAGCCATCAAGGTAAAGAGATGCCTAAAGACCAACAAAAAAATTAAAAACCATACCAAGAAAGAGGAAGACATGGGCCATTCCAATGAAAAAAACTGAAAACCAGGAAGAGATGCAGAACATGGAACAACTAATCCGAGCTGTCCAAACAAATATCATGTATCTTCTTAATGAAGTGAAGAAAGAGATTAAGGATATTAAGGAGACACTGGGAGAACATACTGAAGAAATTGTAAATATGCATAAAAACAAAACAGATATGATGGTGATGAAAGGCACAATGCAAAAAATCAAGAATACACTGGAAGTACCTAACAGCAGATTTGAATAAGCAGAGGAAATAATTAGCAATATAGAAGACAGTACATCTGAAATCAAACAGATAGTAGGACAGATAGATTTAAAAAATTGAAAAAATCCAGCAGGGACTTAGGGATCTGAACAACAACACAAAATGCACAAACATATACATTATAGGCATCCCAGAAGGAGAAGAGAAGGGAAAGAGGACAGAAGGAGTGTTGGAGGAAATAGTAGTTGAAAACTTCCCAACTTTATTGAGGGAGATGATGTACATGCCCAGGAAACACAGTACACTCCAAACAGTATAAATCCTAACCAGCGTACTCCAAGACATATACTTGTCAAATTGACCAATGATCAAGACAAAGAGAGAATACTGAAAGCAGCAAGAGAAAAGAGAACTATCACATACAAGGGAAGCTCAATAAGACTAAATGCTGATCTCTCATCTGAAACCATGGAGGCAAGAAGGCAGTGGTATGACATAGTCAAGGTGCTAAAAGAAAAAACCTTCCAGACAAGAGTTCTCTATCCAGCAAAGCTGGCATTCAAAATTGATGGAAAATTCAAACTATTCATAGATAAACAAAAATTAAGAGAGTATGCCAATAAGAAACCTGCCCTTCAAGAAATACTAAATGGAGTTCTGCAGGTTAAAAGGAAAAAATAGGAGAGAGAGAGAGTTGGAGGAGAGTGTAAGAAACAATAAAAAAATAAAGAGAAATAAAAACAAAATATGGCATACATAAACCCAAAGAAAATATGGCTAATGTAAGTAATTTATTGACAGTAATAACACTGAATGTTAATGGATTAAACTCACCAGTCAAGAGATACAGATTGGCAGAATGGATACAGAAATATGACCCATCCATATGCTCTCTAAAAGAAACCCACCTTAGACCCAGAGATTCAAAGTGACTGAAAGTGAATAGCTGGAAAACTATTTTACCAGGAAACAACAACCAAAAAAGGGCAGGAGTACCTATACTAATATCAGACATAATAGACTTTAAATGCAAAACTATTTTAAGACACAAAGACAGACAGTATATATTAATAAAAGGGGTAATCTTTCAAGAAAAAAGAACAATCATAAACATTTATGCACTTAAATGGGGCACCTCAAAATACACAAGACAAACACTGGAATAACTAATTGGAGAAATAGATGCCTCTACAATTATAGTGGGGGATTTTAATACACCATTATCACCATTAGACAGAAGATCTCAACAGGGAATCAATAAAGAAACAAAGACTTTGAATAATACATTAGAGGATCTGGAACTAAGAGATATATACAGAACACTACACCCAAATACAGCAGGATATACTTTGCTCTTGAGTGCACATGGATCATTCTCCAAGATAGAACACATGCTAGGACACAGAATAACTCTCAAAGAATTCAGAAAGACTTAAATTATACAAAGTAATTTCTCTGACCACAATGGAATGAAGCTGGAAATCAGTAAGGGCCAGAAAAGCAGATTAGGCACAAAATTATGAAAGTTAAACAATACACTCTTAGATAAACAGTGGGCCAAGGAGGAAATTAAAAAAGAAATTAGTAACTACCTTGAAACAAATGAAAATGACAACACAACATATCAAAACCTGTGGGTTACAGTAAAAGCTGTACTGAGAGGGAAATTCATAGCTGAAAACACATATATCAAAAAAGAAGAAAGAACTAAAATTGAAGACCTAACTGCACACCTAGGGGAATTAGAAAAAGAAGAACAAGCTAACCTCAAAGGAAGTAGAAAGGAGGAAATAACAAAGATTAGAGCAGAACTAAATGAAATAGAAAATAAGAAAGCACTAGAAAAAATAACAAAAAAGCTGGTTCTTTGAGAAAATCAATAAAATTGACAAACCCTTACCTAGACTAACAAAGAAAAAAAGATAAAGATGCAAATATACAAAATAAAAAATGAGGAAGGGAATATCACCACTGACCCCACAGAAATAAAGAGTATCATAAAAGAATACTTTGAAAAATTATATGCCAACAAGAATGATAATTTATAAGAAATAGACAAATTCCTAGAAACACACAAGCAGCCTACATAGATGAAAGAAGAAATTGATGAACACAACAGACCAACCACAAGTAACGAGATTGA
This sequence comes from Cabassous unicinctus, assembly GCA_029593785.1. Taxonomy (NCBI): domain Eukaryota; kingdom Metazoa; phylum Chordata; class Mammalia; order Cingulata; family Chlamyphoridae; genus Cabassous; species Cabassous unicinctus. Next base: position 10,506 of record JAQZBX010014350.1, read on the forward strand.
ATTAGGCATCAAAAATCTCCCAAATAAAAAAAGGCCAGGACCAGATGGCTTCACAGCTGAATTCTACCAAACATTCCAGAAGAAATAACACCAATCCTCCTTAAATTCTTCCAAAAAACAGAAGTAGAAGGAACAATGCCTAACTCATTCTATGATGCCAACATTACTTTAATACCAAAGCCAAACAAAGACACCACAAGAAAGAAATATTTACAAACCAATCTCTCTAATGAATCTACATGCTAAAATCCTCAACAAAATACATGCTAATCATATTCAACAACACATCAAATGAATTATACACCATGACCAAGTGGGTTTCATCCCTGATATGCAAGGATGGTTCATCATAATAAAATCAATCAATGTAATCCACCACATAAACAAATGGCAAGAAAAGAAATCAATGATCATCTCTATAGATCCAGAAAAAGCATTCGACAAATACAGCACATTTTCCTGATAAAAACACAATAGGTATAGAGGAAACTTCTTCAACACGATAAAGGGGATATATGAAAAACTCACAGCTAACATAATATACAATATTAAAACCCTAAAAGTTTTCCCTCTAAGATCAGGAAATAGACAAGAATGCCCACAATCACTGCTCCTATTTGACATTGTGTTAAAAGTACTTGCTCGAGCACTTAGGAAAAAAAGATATAAAAGGCATCCAAATTGGAAAGGAAGAAGTAAAAATTTTACTATTTGCAGACAACATGATCCTATACATAGAAAGCCCTGAGAAAGCTACAACAAAACTTCTTGAGCTTATAAATGAGTTCAGTAAATTCACAGGTTATGAGATAAATGCACAAAAATCCATAGCATTTCTGTACACCAATAATGAGCAAGTTGAGGAGGAAATCAAGAAAAAAATTCCCATTTACAATAGCAACTAAAAGAATCAAATTCCTAGGAATAAATTTAACTAAAGATGTAAGTGTCTTATACACAGAAAACTACACAACAGTGTTAAAGAAAATCAAAGAAGATTTAAATAAATGGAAAAATATTCCCTATTCATGGACAGGAAGACTAAACTTCATTAAGATTTCTATCCTACCAAAACTGATCTACAGATTTAATGCAATTCCAATAAAAATCAACACAGCATTTTTTACTGAATTGGAAAAACTATGAAATTTATTTGGAAGGGCAAGGGGCTCCAAATAGCCAAAGGCATATTGAAAAAGAAAAATCAAATTGGAGGAATCACATTACCTGACTTTAAAATATACTACAAAGCTACAGTGGTCAAAACTGCATGATATTGGCACAAGGATAGACATACCAACTGATGGAATCGAATTGAGAGTTCTGATATAGATCCTCACATATACAGTAATCTAATATTCTAGAAGGCCACCAAACCCACTCAACTAGGATAGAAGGGTCTCTTCAAAAAATGGTGTAAGGAAAACTGGATATCCATATCCAAAAGAATGAGAGAGGAACACCATCTCACACCTTATACAAAAATCAACTCAAGATGGATCAAAGATCTAAATGTAAAAGCCAAGACCATAAAGACTTTGGACGATAATTTAGGGAAGCATCTACAGGACCTTGTAATAGGAAATGGCTTCAGGAACTTAACACACAAAGCACAAGCAGAGAAAATGTGAAATAGATAAATGGATCCTCCTCCAAATTAAGACCTTTTGAACCTCAAAGGAATTTTTCAAGTAAGTGAATAGACAGCCTATCCAATGAGGAAAAATATTTGGTAACCATATATCTGATAGCAGCTTAATTTCCAGCATATATAAAGAAATCCTATATATCAAAAATAAAAAGACAACCCATTTAAAAATGGGAAAGTGATTTGAACAGACACTTCTCAAAAGAAGAAATACAAGTGGCTAAAAAGCACATGAAAAGATGCTCAACATCACTAGCTATTAGAGAAATGCAAATCAAAACTGCAATGAGATATCAACTTACTCCATTAGATTGGTGTCCATTAAAAAAACAGAGGACAACAAGTGTTGGAGAGTATGTGGAGCAATGGGAATCCTCATCCACTGCTGGTGGGAATGTAGAATGGTCCAGCCATTGTGGAGGACAGTTTGGCAGTTACTCAAAAAACTAACTATAGATCTGCCATATGATCCAGCAATTCCACCCAGAAGAATTGAAAGCAAGGACATTAACAGATATATGCATACCAATATTCATAGTGGCATTGTTCACAATTGCCAAAAGTTGGAATCAGCCCCAGTGCCCATCAACTGATGAATGGATAAACAAAATGTGGTATATACATACAATGGAATATTACTTAGCTGTAAGAAGGAATACAATACTAACACATGTGATAACATGAATGAATCTTGAGGACCTTCTGTTGAGTGACACAAGCCAGGCATTGAAGGACAAATATTGTGTGACTTCTCTGATATGAATTAAGCAAACTGAGTAGGCTCAGAGAACTAGAATCTGGCAGCTAGGTTTACAGGAAATAGAAAAGGAGAAAAAGATTGTGAGTTACGCCCATACAAGTGAAATCTATGATAATGTGAAAGTGAGTAGCTGTGCAGTGAATGGCTATGACACAGGTGTAGTGATACTATTGGATTGGGCAGTGATATCTTGACAGGGTGTAGGGTGGTAAGGATGGGTTGGATGGTCCATGGAACTGGGGGGAGGGTGGGGAGAGGGAGCAGGTGAACACTGGGGATTGGTGGATTTGTGGTTGAAACTACAATGTTGAGAAAGCTCTTTTGACAACATCACAAGGAAGGGTTACTGGTTTAGGGTTTTGGATGGGGGACATCCAGGACAGGAAACACCTGGGGCAGTCTTCTAGAGAATATACTACGGATCATTTTGTCATAGTGTGTTGTATCAGTGGGTGGAGGCCCACTAATGAGTGGGAGATAGTTAGATTCCTATTCTTGGGAGGCCCGATATGTTCTCAGAGGGATGGGTGTCTCTTAAGAGCATAGGTAGTGACTAATAGAGGACAGACCAGTATGTCAAGCCCTCAGTGTTGTTGCAAGTATCTATGAATCTTGTCCTTCAAGGAGTGAAGCCTGATGGTTGCCATGAGCCCCAAGGTGAGAAGAGGGAGGAATAGAATAGATGGAAGAGGGGGTATTTAGGGAGTAATGGAAGTGTTCTGTATGACCTTGCAATGATGGATACAGGCCATGTTAAATTTCATCAAAAATTTATAAACATGTATGGTCTAAAATGTAAACCATAATTTAAACCATTGTCCATAGTTAGTAGCTATGTTTCAATATACATATATCAGTTGTAACAAATTTACCATCCATATATTAAAAAGTTATTGATATGGGAAGGGGGGAAAAAGAGGAGGATGTTGGGTATATGAGAGTCCCGTATAGTCTGTAAGTGACTTTACTGTGACCTAAAACTTCTTTGAAGACAAAATGAAAAAAGTAAGACACTGGGGAAGAAAGGGAAGGAATTGTCACTGTACATACAGGACAACAGATATTTCAGTGATGAAAGGCAAAATGTCAAAAAAAGTTTTTTTCAATATTTTTCATTATATTTTTAATATCCCAATTTTTAATTTTATTTAGCTTTAGTTTTCCTGAATTATTATGTATTTTATTTCTTATGTTCAAACCTATCATTATTATTTCATTTTCCTATTAATTGTATTTGGCGAAAGTCTTGGCTTCATTTTTGAAGAAGTTTTGGATCACAGAAAGGTTACAACTGTGACAGGGGAAGATCATTGGTGTGGGGTGTCAGTGATGGGGAATACATGTGAGAAAGTTCACCTGGGCATACATATAAAGTATATAAATGTGTTCAAATGTTCACAAGGCATTGCCACAGGGGGCAGAGATTCACAAAATAACCGAAAGAATATTGAATTCTCATTCTGGGGAGCTCTGCCACATTCTCTAATGGAACAGCAACATTCCCCCAAATACAAGGGCAATGACTAGTGAAGACGGATGTTCCACTGATGGTCTCTTGATATTGATGACTATGCTTATAAGCCTTTGCTCCTGAAATTGCAACTTAGCCTAGTGCTGTAGGGTGCCTAAGAATTACCTTCTGAAAGCCTCCAAGTTGGTCAAATGTGGCCTCTCTCTAAGCCATATTCAGCAAATAAATGCATTATCTTCCCCCATCATTGGACATGACTCTTGGGAATGAGCTTCCCTGGCACCGAAGGATTACTACCAAGCACTGGCTGTTGATGCAACTGAAAAAAGACCTTGAATAAAAGGGGGAAAAGGTAAAGACAAATGAGTTTATAAGTCTAAGAGACTTCAAAGAGAGGTCATCAGGGAGGCAATGCTTATGCACATCTCAGCAGGATCCAATAGACTGCCAAAGTAGATACTACCCCAAAGAGTGGGACTCCTGAGGGTTCTGAAGACACCCAGGTCCTACGGTCATGGCAGATAGCTCTGGAGGTTTATGCCTTGCCAGTGGACCCTACTTTGGAATTTGTGCTCCTGAGTGTGATGGAGTTGGATTCACTTGTGACTTCTCTACATATGCCTCTTCTGTCCTTTCTATTCGAAACTATAGTTGGTGCTGGAGTTGGTAGGGGTACATCCAAGAGACTTGATTCTCTGGGCTGTCCATGTGCCAGCTGGGCCCTGAGCCTCAGTGGAGTTGCAACACTTACTCTCCAGTTCATGAGACTCACCCAGGACAACTAACAAGGAGGTGAGGATGGACAACCACTACACTAAGGAACCAAGAGAGTCTACAACTGCAAGCAAGGGAATCCCATCCATCAGCCATATGGGATCAAAACTCCCTCTCAATTAGAGGTGGAGTGGGCATCACCATCACAGAACCCTCAGGATTGGGAAATAAAATATGGAATAGAGTAGACTTACTGGCATAGACTTATTGGGATTCAAGCAATGGAAGAAATTATATCATTGACAAGGAGACATGGCCACTGGAGGTGCTGAAATCAGGGAGAGGGAAAAAGAGGTTTAATATGGGGCCATTTTCAGGACTTGGAATTTTCCTGAATGACATTGCAATGACAGATACAGGCCATTATATATCCTACCATAACCTACAGAATTGAGTGGGAGAGAGGGTAAACTACAATGTAAACTATAATCTATGCTTAGTGGCAATCCTCCAAAATGTGTTCATCAATTGCAATGAATGTACCACACTAATGAAAGAAGTTGTTAATGTGGGAAAAAGTGGGAGGTGTGGGGAGTGGTTCCTATGGGTATGCCTTATATTTTTTTATGTAACATTTTATGTAATCTAAGTATCTTTTAAAAATAAATAAAAATTCTATTTTAAAAAAAGTATATTGATGGTAGCTAGTTGCTCTAAATATGCTGGATACAGTTCTTAAATAAAGAGATTAACTCAAGGCTTCAAATTCCTTGCTTAATGTCACATGAAAGATGTGAAAATTTCTGTTTGCCCTGAAATAAACTTATTTCATGTAGCCACTGACTTGAGATTTCTGAAAATCAGAACCAGTGTGTCATGGAGCAAGTGACTGCTATTTTTAAAGTAAGAATGTTTGGGAAAGAATGGGATCCAGGAAATTGGAATGGGGACATATGGTCTGATATTGATGATAGTGAGGGGATTAAAATCTAGATGCTGCTGAGTCTTCTTTGCTGGATAAACTTGTAATAGTATGCCCTGAAAAATCAGCCACCTTACCTCCAGCCTGCCCTGAGAAATCAGCCATCCATCCTCCAGTGGAAGAGATTAACCTTGCTGTGCCGGAAAAACATGTAACAACCTCTTCTAAAAGAAAAACAGCTTTCAAATCTCTGTCTGAAGATATTAATCCTGTTCCACCAGATGAAACTGCAATGGAATGCCCTGAGATAGTTGACTTTTAAGACATTGCTAATTCGTCTCATGAGCCACTTCATGCCCCCCTTTTCTTCCAAACCTATAGCTAAACTGAAGTCCCAACAGGCCTCAAAAGGTGAAGCACAGTGTGTGACCCATTAAAACTGCATGATTTTTCCAATTTATATCGACAGAAATCAGGGGAATATATGTTGGAATGGATATTAATGGTATAGGATAATGGTGGTGGGAGGAATATAAGATTAGATCAGGCTGAATTTATTACATAAGCAGCGATTCTGGATTCAACGTGTAGCTTAAGGTATTACAAAGGGCTCTTTGTGTGGTTGACTGAAGCATGAACCAAAAGGTAACCTACATTCCCTGAGGTTGAAATGTCAAAACGGCCCTGGTATAATGTAGATGACAGGATCCACAGGCTTATGGAGATTGAAACATTAGAGTGGATTTATCAATATGACCTGCTCACACACCACAGGGATGTTCAGAGGTTACAACATTCACCAGGACTTTGAGGTTTAAATTTGTGAGAATAACTCCATCATCCCTAAGAGCCTCTTGGAGAAATCACAGACAACTGTTAAGCTGCCAACACCCCAGCTTCACTCCCATGTCCTTCTCTGGGGAAGTCATGAACACACACTAAGCATACACCATCCAGTCTTCTGTTACTCCACATATTTTTCTACTGTGTGCTATTCCACAGCCTGGGGGACATGTTAAGTCTAATGAAGACACCTGATGAGACCTTAAACATGGAAACTAGGAATAAGAAGTTCCAGATGCTTATCAGAACAGGAATTTCTCAGTGTCAGGCCCCTCCCCCAAGATGGATAAAATCCATATGCAAACAATATATATTGATCTATATTCTCTGGTGGGAAGTGGAGAATACAGAGCTGCCATCTACCAACCCAACCCAATGCAGTTTGGCCACCCTGGTTGACCACCATTGATGGGATTTCTTCCCTTGTGCTTCTGGACTTCTGGTCTATGGAAGTAACAAAGAGATTATTTGCTCTCCTGGACCCTTTATATTGTGTAATATAAAAAAGAGATCATTGGCTGAAAGTTTCTGTTGTGCCCTAAACATGTGTTCACATGATGCACTATTGCAGCAATTCATGCCTCAGGGGTCTTTAGTTAATCTTCTCCATCAGTCAGATATTATTGTGGGAACTGCTGCCACTGAACCTGGATCTTTAAACAATGAGGATGATCAGATCCCAGGTTGGCAAAAGCCAAGTGGCAGCACTAAATCACCAAATACAAGGTGGGGTGGCTACCATAATGCAGTAGAGTCAAAGCAGCAATCAAATTGGTCTGACACATAGAGACCTACAGCACTGGCTAGTGGATCATGGGGTACCTAGATGTAAAATAGATGGGCAGTTTACTAAATTCTTACCTGATCTGTATAAGTAGAAGTACTCCAGGTCAAATGAAAAAATTCTAACTTGAATCACAAAAACAGAGTCATAGCTTCTTAATCAATTCCCAGACTTGAGACAATTTACAGACCCAAAATTCATTGACAGAAGGGAAGGATAGGTCCCCTTGGGGAAGGATCCGCTATACAAACAAAAATTGGTAATGTTTATCTTCCTCCCATCATCCCTCAAAGAGACCTATAGCCTTTAACCAGGGGGACTGTGCAGTGGGAAAAAGTAAATGATCAAATATTTTGGGAATTAGTAGATATTGGTTCCGAAGTGATATTAATTCCAGGATACCCAAAATATCAGTATGGTTCACCAATCAGAGAAGCTTATGGAGGCCAGGTAATCAATGGTGTTTTAGCTCAAGTCTGTCTCACAGTGGATCCAGTGGGTCCCCAGACCCATTCTGTAGTTATTTCCCCAGATCTAGAATGCATGTTTGGAATATACATATATTCAGTAGCTGGCATAATGCCCACATTGTTTCCTTGACTTGTGTAGGAGAGATATTATAGTAGGAAAGCCCAGCTAAGAGTCACTAGAACTGCCTCTACCTAGGAATATAGTAAATGAAAAGCAATACTGCATTCTCGGAGGGATTGCAGAGATTAGATCCACCATCAATGACTTGAAGGATGCAGGGGTGGTGATTCCTATTAAATCCCATTCAATGTTCTTATTTGGCCTGTACAGAAAATAGATGAATCTTGGAGGATGACAGTAGGCTATCATAAACTTAACTAGGTGGTCACTCCAATTACAGCTTTTCTTCCAGATGTGGTATTGTTGCTTTAGCAAATCAACCTATTCCTTGGTACCTGGTATGCAGCTATTGATATGTCAGATGCTTTTTTCTTGAGTCATGTTAGTAAAGACTACTAGAAACAGTTTGCTTTCATCTGGCAAGTTTAGAAATGCTCCTTTACTCTTCTACCTCAGGGGTATATGAACTCGCCAGCCCTATGTCATAATCTAGTCTACAGGGAACTTGATTGCCTCTCCCTTCCACAAGACATCACCATAGTCCATTATATTGATGGTATAATGTTGATTGGACATTATGAGCAGGAAGTAAAAACTACTATAGATTTATTTGTAAGGTATTTGGATGTTAGAATGTAGGAAATAAATCCCACAAAAATTCAGGGGTCTTCCACCTCAGTGAAATTCCTAGGTGGCCAGAGGTATGGAGGAATGTTGATATACCCCTTCTAAAGTAAAGGATAAGCTGTTACATTGGACTCCTCTTACAACCAAAAAGCAGCAACAATGTCCAATTAGCCTCTTTGGATGTTGGAGACGATATATTCCTCATTTGGGTTTGCTACTCTGGCCCATTTACCAAGCGAAGTGAAAAGCTGCAAGCTTTGAGTAGCTACCAGGACAAGAAGAGTCTATGCAAGTTGCTCTGCCACTTGGGCCATATGATCCAACACTTCCAATGCAGCTGGTAGTTTCAGTGGCAAAAACAGATGTAGCTTGATGCCTTTGGCAGGCCACTATAGGAGAATCACAGTGAACACCTAGAGGATTTTGGAGCAAAGCCCTGAAATCCTTTGCAGATATTTGCTTTTCTTTTGAGAAACAGCTTTTAGCCTTATACTGGGCCTTGGTAGAAACTGAACACTTAAGTGTGGTTCTCACATTTACCATGAGACCTGAGTTACCTATCATGAAATGGGTATTGCCTGACCCATCAAGCCATAAAGTTGAGCATGCACAGCAGCACTCCATCATAGAATGGAAGTGGTATATATGAGATGAGGCTTGAACAGGTTCTGAAGGCACAAGTATGTTACATGAAGAAATAGCCCAAATGCACTTGGCTCCTACTCTTGCAACACTACTGTCTTTTTTCTAGTTCACACTTACTGTTCCTTGGAAAGCTTCATAGGAACAGTTGACTGAGGAAAAGAAAATTCAGGCCTGGTTTACAGATGGTTCTGCACAATATAGAGGTACCACCCGCAAATGACAGCTGAAGCCCTAAGCCCCTTTCTGGCCCATCTCAGAAAGGCAGTGGTGAAGGGCAATATCCAAGTCAGCAGAACTTAAAGCAGTGCACGTGGTTATTTATTTTGCTTGGAAGGAGAAATGGCCACAAGTGTGTTTGTATCCAAGTGTGTTTGGAGGCAGGGAGTTGGAAGTGATGATTGGAAAATTGGTGACCAAGATGTCTGGGGAAGAGGTATGTGGATAGACTTTTCTGAGTGGGCAAAAGACATGAAGATACGAGTGCTCACAGAGGTTGACTTCAGCAGTACAGGATTTAAAAAATCAATTGGATAAGTTGATCCATTCTATGGATAACTGTTGGTCTCTATCCCCAGCCATGCCTGTCATTGTCCAATAGGCTCATGAACAAAGTTGCCATGGTGGTAGGAATGGAGGTGATGCATGAGTTCAGCAAAATGGATTTCCACTCACCAATGCCAATCTGGCTACAATGGTTGCTGAGTGCCCAATCTTACACCAGCAGGGAACAACACTCAGTTCCTGATATGGCATCATTCCCCAAGGTGATCAGCCTGCTACCTGGTGACAGATTGAATACATTGGACCACTTCCATCATAGAAGAGGTAGTGTGTTGTTCTAACTGAAGTAAACACATAGTCCAGATATGGGTTTGCCTTTCCTGCATGCAATGCTTCTGTCAAAACTACCATCCATGCCCTTACAGAATGTCTTATCTACAATCATTTTATTCTACACAACATTGCTTTGATCAAGGAATCCTCTTTGCTGCAAAAGAAATGTGGGAATGAGAACATGCTCATAGAATTCACTGGCCTTACCATGTCCCCATCATCCTGAAGGAACTAGATTGATAGAACAGTGGAATGTCCTTTTTAAAACTCAATTATGGTGCCAACTGGACGGCAATTCCTTGCAGGGCTAGAGGAATGTTCTCCAGGAGACCGAATATGCTTTAAATTAGTGTCTTTCATATGGTTCTGTTTCTCCCAGGTCCAGGAATCAAGGAGTAGATATAGGAGTGGCACCACCTACTATTACTCCTTGTAGCAGTTTGATATTATTTATTAATTCCAAAAAGAAATATAGATTATGTTTGTAAACTGGTTGGTTCCTCTGACGTGATAACTCTGATTGAATTAGACATCTGATTAAATTATGTTAAAATTAGGGCCCCAATCCAACCATGTCATTAGAGTGTGACTCAGCATTGAGTTCTAGCCCCCTTGGGGATAAAACAGATGCTCACATGGAAGTAAATGCACAGAGAAGAAGAACACAGAAGCAGATATGCAGGAAGAGAGAGTGCTCCATAGACACAGCCCTGGGAAGAGAGATTAGCCTGAGAATCTACAACGGACCTTGTGGAGAACACAGAGCAGCTGAACCAAGAAAGAAACAAGCCCCAGGGAGAGAGATGAGCCTTTTGCAACCTATAACTGAGATCAGAAGAAGCTGGGACCTTGGATCCTTAAGAGAAAAGAGGAAGGCTGAACGCTTGCGGAGATCACCCACCATCTTGCATCAACACTTGGCAACAGACTTTGGGTAAGAAAATACCTCTTATGGTACCTTGAGTTGGACTCTTTATGGCCTGGTAGCTGTAAGCTTCTACCCCAAATAAATACCTTTTATAAAAGCCAACAGAGTTCTGTACTTTGCATCAACACCCCTTGGGCTGATTAACACACTCCTAGTGATCCACTTGAAAATTTTGCTTCCTGTCCCTGTAACCTTAATCTCTGCTGGTGTAGGTCTTAGTTCCATAAAGAGGAGTGCTTCCACATCACACACAATGACTCCATTGAACTGGAAGTTACAACTATTACCCAACACTTTTGGCTCCTCATGACTCTGCATCAATAGGCAAAAAGGGTATTACTGTACTGGCTCAGGTGGTTGATCCTGATTATGAATGGGACATTGGACTGCTACTACATAATGGAGGTAAAGAAGAATTTGCCTGGAATACAGAAGATGCTTTGGATGTCTCTTGGTACTACCATGAGCTAATTCATTGTGATTAATTTAGAGACTAATTTATTGATGATCAAAGTCTATGGAAAAACGGCAACAGCCCAATCTAGTCAAGACTACTCATGGCCCAGAAATATCATGAATGAAGGTTTGGGTTACCCCAACAGTCAATGAAACACTTCCAGCTGATGTGCTTACTGAGGGTACATATTATGGGAAATGTGGAATGGGCAGTGGAAGATAGTAGTTATAAGCATGACTACAACTATATGACTGTAATGGTTATGAGTTTTCTTCATTGTTTTGCTATGAATATGTTTGTATATGTACATAAAGCATATATCTTTATTTTATTCAATATCTTATCCTCTTATCATATAACATAAGTTGTACTAACTTTACATCATACTATTTAAGTTATAAAATATCAAGTTTAGAATGAATATTACCCAAGGACTTGCACACTCTTCTAGGGAAAGAGTTATACATTTCCAGTTGTACTCAGGACAGTTGAGTATTGTTAGGTAAAAGTATGAATGTTATTATTTTTATTTATAGGTTAACTATGGTTTAAGGAGATGTATTTAGGTGCCAAATTGACAAGGTGTGGACTGTGATGGATAAGTTCATGTGCCAGTTTGGCTTAGTTATGTTGTCCAACTGTTTGGACAAGCAAGTACTGGTCTGATTGTTACCATGAGGGTATTTTGTGGATTTAAATAATCAGTAATTTGATTGCATCTATAGTTGATTACATCTACAATCAACAAGGAGATAACTTTCAACAATGAGAGAAGTCTCATCCAATCAGTTGATGGCCTTAAAAGGCGAACTGTTAAGTTCAGCAGTCAGAAGGGAGAATTTCTGTCTTTACTTCAGCCAGCCAGCTTCTGAGGAATCATCAACAACCTGTATCTGAGTTGACAACTTGAAATTCAGACTTGCCCAACCCCACTATCATGTGAGCCAATTCCTATAATAAATTTCATAATATTTACTTTATGTTTACACACACTTTCAGTACACAATACCTGTTTAGTCCTCTCAAGACTCAATTTCACCCAGAATCCTGGATCCCAAGATTGAAACCCTTTTAATTAAGAAACTTCAGTTCCCAAATTACTTTCACCCTAAACTCAGACACACTTTGAGCCCTAGACCTCTCTTTGCTCAGATCCTGAGAGGTGAAATTGAACTTCTAAGAGACTTTTAGTAACAAAGAGGATTATTTGATCAAAAAAACAAAGTGCCCCCAAATAAGTCACAAAGCATGCACTGAATCTGACAAGGGCATTTTATCAGAACTGGCTTTTCCTTAGGGCTTGATTCATGTAGAAAATGGATATTGGCTGTAGCTGGAAAGTAGTGTTTAGTGACAGAAAGTCTATTTCCTTTCTATTTGGATAAGGTCTTAAGGAATGTATCTTCTTTTAATGTCTCAAACTTGTAATCCAAACACACTATTAACATCCTTGTATGACCTCATTGCTAATTATTTATACCTGCCTTTAGGGACTTTGCCCTTTAAGGAACAATCTGTGATCTTTTGATGTGGCAATTTAAAATATTTTATAATATTCATCTGTTAATGGTATCCTTTTGTATATTGGAGTGCCAGTTATTAAGGCAGTTTTTTTTTTATTTTAAGAGGATAATCATTGGACAAGATTTATCTTAAATGAATATTTCAAGTCTATACCTATATTTGGCACTTTTCTACAGGTCATCATTTTCTTTATCACTAAAGTAAACAATTTGGGTAAAACCCAGATCCATCACAGTATATTATAATAATTCCTGTTCACAATTATGATGAAAATTTTAAGAAAAAAAATGATTTTAAGGGTAGGTAGCCTAAAAATACAGCAATATTAGAGGCATAGTATAGTTTGGATTGTAATCTAAGACTTCTTGGATCTAATCCTCATCTTGCACCTAACAAGATATTTAATGCTGACCAAACCATGCAATCTCTCTGAACCTCAGCATCTTCCTCTATAAATTTAACAGATTATACTAAGTGAGAGATCATGATAGCACTGCTTATAAAATACTGTAATTTTGGTCTAAGTCATAAGTTCCTCAACCTCTAAGCAATAAAGTCCTCTGAGCTCAGGTAGGAACAACAGTGGATTAGTAGACTTTCCAATAATTAAGAAGATTTAATATATGGAAGTTTAGATCAAAGAAAGTGTGGTGGAACTAGAGATGTGACACTTGTTTCCTAGCTGCAGGGTTTAGTCTTCATACAGCATACAGTGAATTGATCTTTCCAGGTTCCAGAACGTGAGTCTATCTCAGCTATAGACAGCCACCAGGCTTGGTGACAACCTTTCTAAGGCAACCCACATCTCATGACTGAAAAAGGTGAGTACTACATAGGGACTATCTGATGGGCAATACTTCTTCCAAACCTCTCTGCTTGATGCACCAAGGCTTTGTTAGGTTTACCTCAAAGTTCAACCTCTTCTGTAACTTACCCATTCCCTTACTTCCTTTCACAGGTGTTCATTCCTAATATGCCCTTGCACTGTAAACTCCACCTTAGGATCTGCTTCTAGAGATCCCAAATTAGGACTAGCCCCACCAATAGTCCACCCACTATTGGCAAGTTGTAGTCCTGGGTCAACAGCCTATGTCATTAGCAGTGCCAGTTAATTACAGAGTTCTTCCAAAAGTGAGAGCTCAATGGGAGTATAGTTCAAAGGGCTTACTATTGGTATAAATGCTCAGGCTATAATATAGCATTGGAGCTTTCCTTCAAAGTAAAGATCAAATTCTAGGTTTCATCTATTTGAAAGGGATGAGGAGTCTTAGTTCAATGCAGATTCTCCAAAGCTCTTCTGAATAAATTAGAACCAGTTGCTTCTAGTCCTTTAGCAAAACTTTAGATATAGCAACTTATTAGAGAGAATGTCCTCTCATGACCTGATTCCCAGAACTAGTCCACAATACAAAAAGCAAAGACAAGGGTCCACATGTTTTGATTGAGGTGATTGAAGGTGACCTTTGCTTCTGAAGCACAAATCATCTTGGGTTATGGAAAATTCTGAAAATATTTCCCTTGATGAACCTGAATATTCATCATCTACCCTTAAGTAGGCATGTGTGTGTATGCCTTATGTAGGAATTGTATGCATGTACTTTCTCAACACCTAAAGCAATGAAAATTTCAATAACTTGTGGAAAGTCACTGTGGTAAGTTGATTTATCTACCTCAAAAAAAAAAAAAAAGTTCTTAATCTTAATCCATATCCTTGTGGATATAAACTCATTGTAAACAGGATTTTTTGAAGTTGTTATTTTTACTTAAGGTAAGGCAAACTGAACCAGGACATGCCTTAATCTAGATTATTGGGGACCTTATTAAGAGAAAGCCACATAGAGGAGCAAAAATCTGGAAGTCAGAAGAAAGCTGGAAGAAAAAGGAGAGGTTGTTGCCATGTAAAGGAAGGCAGAGATGCAAGCCAAGGAAACCTAAGGATTATAACAGGACAGCACCAGAATGCTACTGATCCTGGGAGGAAACAAGCTGTGTAGCGTTTGCAAACATGAGATAATAAATTGCCATTTGCTTTACTTTCTTGGCTGCTAAAAACACACTATGTAATGTGTTGGTTTAAACAATGGGAATCTATTGGCTCATGGTTTGGAGGCTAGGAAAAGACCAAAATCAAGATGTTATCAAGGTG
>JAQZBX010014350.1:25499-38935 GCA_029593785.1 Cabassous unicinctus
CTCTCTCTCTCTCTCTCTCTCTCTCTCTCTCTCTCTCTCTCTCTCTCTCTTTCGTTTTAGTTTGCCAAAGAGGTGTTGATATAAAGTACCAGAAATCTGTCAGCTTCTATAATGGGGATTTTTTGGGGGGTAAAAGCTTACAGTTCCAAAGCCATGAAATGTCCAAATCAAGGCCTCAATAGAGACGCTTTCTCATCAGTTAGCTACTGTTGATTCCTGTGTGTTGCCACATGATGCAGCAATATTTCTGCCAATCTCTGTGAGATTTCAGCCTTCCCCTCTGGGCTCACCATCTCCTTTTGATTTGCCCTGTGTTCCAAGCCTCTTGGGGCTTCATGTTAAACTGATCCTGCAATCCTCTCTCTCCTGGTAAAGGGCTTGTCTCTTAGAGATTATGTCCTTGCAGCTCACCTCTAGGCAAAACTGGGATCTTTTCTCTTACATGACGGTTCACTTTTTCCTCTTCTGTCTATGTGAGTCTGTTTATATTAGACCCAGCAAGGGGGTAGGGAATCAACTAGAGTCACACCTCATTGATGTAGTCCAATAAAAAACCCTACAGCAATCTTAATAGGAATGTAACCAAAGGCCCCTCAACTGAATTTAATGCAATCAAAGGGTATCACACCCAGAAGAATAGATTAGTTTAGAAACATAATCTTTCTCTTTTGGGGATTCATAAGTAACCAAACTGATATACCATGTATCTGAATTTCATTCTGCTTATGAAGAACTCCAATAATAAGATTAAGAAACATCCTGATTCGCCTGGGCCCACCTTTACTTATGTAACCTCATCAAAATGTCCTACTTACAATGGACTCACACTCAAAGGAATGAATTAAGTTTAAGGGCATCTGTTTCTGTGGTACATAGCTCTAAGACACCAAAGTCTACACTTTGGATCCCAAAAAATATATGTTCTTTCCACATGCAAAATACATTAATTCCATCACAACATCCCAAAACCTTATGCCATTACAATAAAATTGCTAAGTACAAAG
Organism: Cabassous unicinctus; assembly: GCA_029593785.1. Taxonomy (NCBI): domain Eukaryota; kingdom Metazoa; phylum Chordata; class Mammalia; order Cingulata; family Chlamyphoridae; genus Cabassous; species Cabassous unicinctus. The sequence goes on from JAQZBX010014350.1 coordinate 26,504, forward strand.
TCTCATCAAAATTGGTGTTGTCTGCCTTGAGCCACAATTTTCTTCTTTCTGTGGACCAGGGAAACCCAGAAAATAAGTTATCTGCTTCTAACATACCATAAAAGGAAAGGCATAAGGTAAACATTCCCATTCCAGAAGGGAGAAGGAAAGGACAGGGGTCATGGGTCTTGAACAATTTTGAAACCCAGCAGCACAAACTAAATTAGATGTCAAGGTCTGACGGTCGCATATAGATTGATATTTTGTCCTCTGGTCTTGATGGAACAGCAGCCTCACTCCTTCCATGTCCTTACCCAGTGGTCATGCTCTCCCCCAGCACTGGGGTGAAAGGCTTACCGTCTCGAAGCATTGGGGTTTCAGCCTGGCTCTTCACAAATACTGTGTCACAGGCCTCACAAACTCTGAGCATTGGGGTACAGGTACATTCTCTGAACAACAAGGCACAAAGGCTGCTCATTTAAAGTACCATAGCAAAAAAAAAAAAAACAAAAGTATCATAGCAGATTGCCTGTCCCATCCAAACACAGGAGTGAACTTGCCCTTTTTACACACACAGGTGGGCCCACTTTTTTTGTCCCATGGCAATCTCTTCAGTCCAGACCTCACTTCCCTGATTCTGCTCTTGAAATCATTCTTCTGTGAATGTCCTTTTCTGTCCCTTTCAATACAGACTTGCAGTGGTTCAGCCCATATAAATTTCACACACACACACACACACACACACACACACAAATAAACCTGCAGTTCACAGCAATCCAAACCATTGGAAAATAGAACATTCCACAGATCCTTCCTGGGTAACTTTCTCCAATCCTGACTTCCGCTGAAATGGCTAACTGGATCCATGTTCAACCACATCTGCTACAGCAACGAGTTGTTCGTTTAAACCCTCACATGGAGCACTGTTCTCTGGGAACTCATTTCCCAAACATCAGGGAGGTTCCTGATAGAGCCACTTCTGGCCCTAGTCTCAGACCATATGGAAAGACTCCAACTTTTCCAAACCATTAATTTCTGGTTTCTTTGTGATTAAGAGTTCAGTTCTCAACTTATCCCTATTCTCTCACATTTCGTTATAACCTGCAAGGAAGGGCCAGGCTGTATCTTCCTCACTTAGATTGGAAATCTTAGCTAAATATCCAAGTTCATCACTTACATGTTTCACTTTCAATCTGACATCAGAATATAATTTTGCTTAATTTCTCTGCCACTTTATAACAAGGATTGCCTTTCTTCTAATTTCCAATAATACAGGCATGATTTCTTTTTAAGGCTTTATTAGAAGCATACTTAGTATTCATATTTCTACCAACAGTCTCTTTAAAGCAGGGATTCTTAACCTTTTTTGTTCCATGGACCCCTTTGCCAGGCAGCTGAAAACCATGGACCCCTTACTAAGTCTACCCTATACTATGTATTATTTAATAGATATATATCACACCCACTCCAACACGTCCCCAAAGAATAATGTTTTTTTTTTAATTTTCAATTCAAGCTCACAGACCCCCTGAAATCTTTACATGGATCCCTTGGGGTTAAGAACCCTTGCTTTAAAGCAATCTAGGCTTTTTCTATTTAGCACCTCACAATTCTTCCAGCCTCTACCCATTACACAAATTCCAATACCATTTTCACACTTTAGGTATTTGTAGTAACTACACTTCACTCCTATTACCAAAAACTGTTATTTTAGTCAGGGTTCTCTAGGGAAACAGGACTAACAGGAGATATCTGTAAATATTATGAGATTTTTATAAGAATTATCTCATGTGACTGTGGGGAAGGGCAAGTCCAAATTTTATAGGGCATGTCATAAGTCAGGGACTCTGAAGAAGATTTTCAATGAATTTCCCAGGAGATGCTGGCTGGCTGAAGTAGACATGGAAGTTCTCTCTTCTGACTGCTGAAATCATTACTTCTCCTTTCAAACTTCAAAATATTGGGTGAGACTTCTCTCATTTTTGATTGTACATTTAATCAGTCATAGATGCAATCAATTTACTGATGATTTAAGTCCTTGAAATATCCTCACAGTATCAATCAGGCCAATTCATATTTGACCAAACAACTGGGCATTATAACCTGGCCAAATAACACATGAATTTAACCATCACAGTCTACTGTTTATCAACTTGGCACCCAGGCACATCTCCTTAAACCATACTTTTTCTCTAAATAAAAACAATAACATTCATAATTTCAAATCTCACAATATGCAACTGTCCTGTGTACAACCGGAAGCACACTTTCACCAAAATAGAGTACAAGTCCCTGGGTGATATTAACTCTTAAACTTGATATCCTATGACTTAAATACTATGATGTGAAGTTAATACAACTTATATCATATGATAAGGCTATACTGGAGGGAAGAAAACAAAGATATTTGCTTTATGGAAATATATACAAACATACTCATAACAAAACAAGAAAGAAATATTCATAATGATTACAGTCTTTTATGTAACTGGTCACATAGTCAGATCTCATAATTATAACTGCCTTCTTCTACTCCCTATTCCATATTCCCTTTACTCTCAGCAAGCACCTCAGCTGGCCATGATTCTTTGCTTGATGGGGTTCTCCAAACCTTCATTCATGAAGGCCAGTCTAGATAGGTTGTTGTAGTACTCCATTTATTTATTCACAGGGCATGGTAGTACTAAGAGACATCCTAAGGGATCTCTTATATTCCAGGCAAACTTTTTACCTCCATTATGCAGTTACATTCCTATTTCCCTTTGATGTTCAGGGTCAATCACCCCAGTCAGTACAGTAAGACCCTTCTTTGCCTTTTGATTCAGAGGCTTGAGGAGCCCAAAGTGGTGAGGTGGCAGTCTTAACTTCCAGTTCAATGGAATCATTTTTGTGTCTCCTGGTGACAGAACTCATCCTTTCGGAACTAAAACCTCATGTTAGTCTGCCAAAGGGGTGCTTTCTGCAAAGTACCAGAAATCTATTGGCTTTTATAAAGGAGGTTTATTTGGAGTAAAATCTTACAGTTCCAGGCTGTGAAAAAGTCCAACTTGAGGCACGATCAAAGATGCTTTCTCACCAAAGTCAGCTACTGTTGATCTTAGTATGTTACCAGGACTCCTTGCTTTTGTTATTCAAGTTAGCTTTTTGTTCACTTGACCTAGAACACTTCTGCTTATACAGATCAAGTAAGAATTTAGTAAACTGCCAATCTAGTTTACTTCTAAACAATTAAGTGCTGCCTTTGGGATCTGAGCATCGCTGCTGTGTTTAGGTATTCAAGTTCAGTAACAGCAGTTCCCACAGTAATATCTGACCTAGAGTGAAGAACAACCACAAACCTCTTCAGGGATGATAGAGTTAGTCTCACAAATTTATTCCTCAGAGTCCTGGTGAAAGCTGTGTCCTCTGGACTTTCCTGAGGTAAGTGCAAGTTTTTTTTATCATTAACCCACTCTAACATTCCAGTCTTTCTAAGCTTTTGGATCCTGTCATCTACATTACACCAGAGCAGTTCTAGTATTTTGACCTCAAGGAATGTAAGCCACCTTTTGGTCCATGCTCCAGCCAACCACCCAAACAAATTGTTAGAGCCCTTTCTAACCCTCCAAGCTACAACAATGAAATCCAGAATCTTTACTTAGTGGGCCCATATCAATAAATCCAGCCTGATTCAACTTTATATTCCTTCCACCATTATTCCTCACTCTTAATATCCATTCCCATACATATTACCATGATTTCTGTATATATAAGTTGGAAAAATCATGTAGCTCTTTTGGAGTGTAGCATACTTCCTCGTGGGTCACACTTCGTACCTCTTCTTTGGGGCCTACTGGGATTTCACTCTAGTTATAGTTCTAGAAGAAAATAGGGTTTTGAGTCAGGAGAAGAATTAGAAGTGTCTTGAAAGTCAGCTACCTCAAGGCATTCCATTAAAACTTAATCTGGTAAAACAGGATCTGGTGAAACAGATTGGTTCCTCAAGGGAGGTGGTTACAGGTTTATCAGGCACAGCAAGGTTAATCTCTTCAGGTAGATGTTGGATGACAAATTTCTCAGGGCAGACTGCAGGTCCTGTGGCTGATTCCTCAAGCAGACCATTACATGTTTATCTGGCAAAGACTAAGCAGAATCTATGGTTTCAACATCCCCACTGCCATCATTATCAACCCATATGTCCCCATCCAATTTTCAGGACCCCATTCCTTTCTAATACATGCTCTCAATTTAACAGCAGACATACTGCAAGGTTGGAATTTAGTTTACGTTGTAATTCAACCACTTGCACAATGAGACTCAGTGTCTGGATTACAGAAATCTCAAATCTGCAGCTACACGAAATTAAATTTTCTTTCAGGACACAAATAGAAATTTGCAAGGCCTTCAAGCAGCTCTTAAGTTGAGAATCTGAATCCTTTCTTCCACCCCCTTTTAAATACAACTGTATCTAGCATATTTAGGAACAAGCAGGCAACATCATTGTACTTTTTACTCCACAAAACTCTGTTAAGTTTCAAAAACACCCTCACCCAGCGCTTTACGTCTTTTAACCATTAGAGTACCCATATCCAGTGTTGATATTTTGCATATCTCTATTTCCATCTCACACTTTGGACTAATATGGTCATGTTGATTGTTGGAAACAGAGTCTTTAGGTCTTTGAATCAAATCAGATTAGAGAAACAATTCCAAAACACTGTATCTAATTTGGAATTCTCATCCTTAAGATTCTGTTTCACAAAAAACACTCCTGGTACCAAAGCTGTAGTAGTAAGGGTTCTCCAGGGAAACAGAAATATCAGGAGATATATGTAAATATTATGAGACTGTTATAAGGATTGCCTCACATGACCGTGAGGATGGGCAAGTCCAAATTCCTTAGAGGAGGACTCATGCTGGAATCTCCGATGAAGGTTTTTGATGAATTTCCTCAAAGTTGGCTGGCTGAAGTAGAGATGGAAATTCTTTCTTCTGACTGCTAAAATTATCACTTCTCCTTTTAAGCTTTCAACTTTTTAGATGAGACTTGTCTCATTGTTGATGGCAATCTCCCTAGTTTATTGTACATGTAATTAGCCATAGAAGCAATTAACTTACTGATTATTTAAGTCCATAAAATATCCTCACAGTAACAATGAAACCAATACTTGCTTGACCAAACAAATGGACCCCATAAGCTGGCCAAGTTGTCATATGAATTTACCCATCACCACTGTTTTAGCTTCTTGGCAGTCAAAATAAATACCATGCAATAGAATGGCTTAAACAATGCAAATTTATTGTGCCATGGTTTTGAAGCTAAGAGAAGTCCAAAACTGAGATTCATCAAGGTGATGCTTTATCACAGAAGACTGTGGTGTTCTGGGCTGTCTGCCAGTAATTCTTGATCCTTTGCTTTTCTATCATATGACAATGCACATGGTACCCTCTCTTGGCCTCTCCTTTCTTTCTATCCCAGGCTGCTCCCTGTGGCTTTCTGTGTGTGAGGTATGTGTGTGTGCGAATTTTATTGTGCTTTAAAGGACTCCAGTAATAGGATTTTAAACAATCTTGATACAGTTGAGTCATACTGTAACTGAAGCAAACTCATCAAAAAGATCTTATTTAGGAACTTCTAGGAAAATGGTGTTGGAATATGTAGGCAGTGCTCAAATCTCTTACAAAACCAATGAAGGAAGAGCAAAATGCTGTCTGTGGGATTTGCTTCAGTGCTCTGCAGGCCAGGAGAGTGTTGCGTACCCCCTCAGGTAGGAAGGGACAGAGAGATGAAGAGGCCAAATGAAAACTGTGAGTCACTAACCCCTGCACCTCGGAATGACACCATCTCCCACCTTCAAGGTGAACTGCTTGAATAAAACTCATGGCTCACTGCAGCCAACTGAGAGGGAACAGACTTCTTCTTCCCTGGGAAGATGGAGGGTGCAGCAAGGGCAGAGAGTGGTTTCTCTTCAGTAAATTTGCCCAGGAGATCCCACTTTGAATCTCAGACTCACAGTCAAGTGGAGGTTGAAAGAGTCACCTCCATGGCAAGATTTGATGATAAGCACTATCTGCTCACCAGCCAGGAAATTGCAAAGAGAAAAAACCCTTTAGGGGTCTCTTGTCCCACACTCCCAAGAGCAGATCTGGGACCCATCAGTGAGTCTCTGGCCCTATTTTGATAATTTAAGCTGGGCAATTTTAAAAACTTAAAATAAGTTGAACCAAAAGTCAAAGAAGAGACATGAAACAAAACAAGTTGGCAAGAGATAGAAATTGACCATCAAAGTAAATTCACTAACATTCAGATGCCTAGACATCAGTAAAATATTACAAGCCACACTAAGAAACAGGAAAATGTGGCCCAGCAAAAGGACCAAACCAAAAATTCTGATGAGACACCAATTTAAGACAATTAATCAATGATAATCACACAAATTTCCTAAATCAATTCAAGGAGTTGAAGAAAAGTACGACTAAAGAGATAAAAGATATTAAGAATACAGTAGGTGAATATAAAGAACAATTTGAAAGCCTGCAAAGGAAAGTAACAGAGCTTATGGACATGAAAGACACAATGGTTGACATTAAAAATACATTAGGGGCATATAAGAGCAGATTTGAATTGATGGAGGACAAAATTAGTGAAATCAAAGATACAATATCTGAGCTTGAAAACACAGAACAAAGAGAAAGAAAATGGAAAAAATGGAACAGGGTCTCAGGAAATTGAATGACAACACAGAATATACAAACATATGTGTTATTGGTGTCCCAGAAGAAGAAGAGAATGGAAAAGGGGCAGAAAGAATATTTGAGGAAATATTGACTGAAAACTTCCCAACCCTTATGAAAGTCATAAATATGAATGTTAAAGGAGGACAACACACCTCAAAGAGAATAAATCTGAATAGTCTTATTTCAAGATGCCTACTATTCAGAATGACAAATGTCAAAAATAAAGAAAGGATTCTGAAAGCTGCAAGAGAAGTAATACATCACATACAAAGGAGCCTCAATAAGACTAAGTGCCAATCTCTCATCAGAAACCATGGAGGCAAGAAGAAAATGAAAAACTGCAAGCCAAGAATTTTTTATCGGGCAAAAATGTCCTTCAAAAATTAGGGTGAGTTTAAAGTCTTCCCAGATAAACAAAAACAGAGTATGTTATAAAAAGACCAGATTTATCAGAGATACTAAAGGGAATGTTACAGCCTGAAAGGAAAAACAAAGGTGAGAGACATGGATAAAAGTGTAGAAATGAAGATTATTAGTAAGAGTAACTTAAAGGGTAAAAAGACAGAAAATAGCAAACTATAACAATGGAAAGCCAAAGGAGAAAATGGACAAAGTAAATAATATTTTTAGAGTAGTCACACTGAATGTTAATGGATTGAATTCCCCAATCAAAAGACATAGACCTACAGAATGGATAAAAAATATATGAGCCATCTATATGCTGTCTAAAAGAGTTTCACCTCAAATGTAAGAACAGAACCAGTTTGAAAGTGAAAGGTTGGAAAAAGGTATTCTATGCAAATAGTAATGAAAAAAGATCTGTAGTAAGAATACTAATATCAAACAAAATATATTTTAAATGCAAAACTGTTATAAGAGATTAAAATGTCATTATATATTAATAAAAAGGGCAATTCACCAGGAAGAAATAACTATAAGAAATATTTATACACCTAACTTGAGTGTCCCCAAGATTTTTGAGGTACATGATAGCAAAACTGAAGGGAGAGAGGGAAGTAGATGTGGCTCAAGTGATTGAGCTCCCACCTACCACATGGGAGGTCCTGGGTTCGGTTCCTGGTGCCTCTTGGAGAAGACAAGCATGATGGGCAAGCACGACGGGCAGGCATGGAGAGCTGATGCAACAAGATGATGCAACAAGGAGACACAAAGAAGAAAGACAATTAGAGACACAATAAAGCAGGGAACTGAGGTGGCTCAAGTGATTGAGCACCTCTCTTCCACATGATAGGTCCCATATTCAGTTCCTTGTGTCTCCTAAAGGGAAGAAGAGAAGACACAGAGAGCACACAGCAAAAGGACACAGAGAGCTGACAGAAAGAACAAACAATGGGGGTGGGGAGAGGGAATAAATAAATAAAAATAAATCTTAAAAAAAAAAAAAACTGAAGTGAGAGAAATAGACATCTCTACAATAATAGTTGGAGACTTCAATACACCATTCTCAGCATTGGATAGGACATCTGGACAGAGGATAAATAAAGAAACAGAGAACTTGAAAAATATAATAAATGAACTAGATATCCTTCTCCAGAATAAACCACATATTGGATCACAAAACAGGTCTCAATAAATTTACAAAGATTGAAATTATTAAAAACACTTTCTCTGAGCATAATAGAATGAAGCCGGAAATCAATAACAGTGAGAAAAAGGAAAAATTTACAAATATATGGAGATTAAACAACACAATATTAAATAATCAGTGGGTCAAAGAAGAAATTGCAAAAGAAATCAGTAAATACTGGAGACAAATGAAAACAAGAACACAACATATCAAAAACTATGAGATAAAAATAAGTAAGTAAATAAATAAATAAATAAACAAACCTGTGGGATAGAACAAAGAAAGTGCTGAGAGGAAAATTTATAGCCTACAATGGTTACATTAAAAAGGAAGAAAGAGCTACAATTGAAGACATAAATACACACCTGGAAGAACTAGAAGAAGAAGTGCAAGGTAATCCCAAACCAAGAAGAAGGAAAGAAATAATAAAGATCAGAGCAGAAATAAGTGAAATTGATAACAACAAAAACAACAACAAAAAAAAAAAAACAACAGAGAGAATAAACAAAACCAAAAGGTGGTTCTCTGAGAAGATCAAAAAAATCAACAAACCCTTAGCTAGATTGACAAAGAAAAAATGAGAGAACATGTAACCATATAAAATCAGAAGTGAGAGGGGGGAACATAACAACTGACCCCACAGAAATAAGAGAGATAATAAGAGGATACTATGAACAACTATATGCCAATAAATTAGACAATGTAGACGAAATGTACAAATTCCTAGAAGCACACGAACAACCTACACTGACCCTAGAAGAAACAGAAGACCTCAACAAAATAATCACAAGTGAAAAAATTTAAGCAGTCATCAAAAACCTCCCCCAAATGAAAAACCCAGGACCAGTTGCCTTCACAAGTGAATTCTACCAATCACTCAAAGATGATCTAAGACCAATATTGCTCAAGCTCTTCCAAAATATTGAACAGGAGAGAACACTACCAAACTCATTCTATGAAGCCAACATTATCCTAACTGAAACCAAGTAAAGACACTATGAAAAAAGAAAATTAAAGATCAATTTCTCTACTGACTATAGATGTAAAAATCCTTAACAAAATACTTGCAAAACAAATCCAAAAGCACATTAAAAGAGTTACACACCATGATCAAATGGGTTTTATCCCAGGTATGCAATTGTGATTCAACACACACACACAAATATTAGTGTAATAAACCACATTAATAAATTGAAGAAAAATCATATGATTGTCTTGATTGACAGAGAAAAGGCATTTGACAAAATACAGCATCTTTTCTTGATAAAATCACTCTAAAAGATAGGAATAGAAGGAAATTTTCTCAACGTCATAAAGTACATATATGAAAAACCCACAGGTAGTAGTGTACCCAATGGTGAAAGACTGAAAACTTTCCCACTGAGATCAGGAACAAGACAAGGATACCCACTGTGACCACTGTTATTCAGTACTGGGCTAGAAATTCTAGCTAGAGCAATTAGGCAAGAAAAAGAAATAAAAGGCACCTAAATAGGAAAAAAAGTAAAATTGTCACTATTTGCTGATTATATGATCCTATATCTAGAAATCCTTAAAAAGCCACAAGAAAGCTTCTAGAACTAATAGACAAGTTCATAAAATTGCTGGTACACAAGATTAATATGCAAAAAATAGTAGTGTTTCTGTACACTACTGATGAGCAATTAGAGCAGGAGGTCAGAAAAAGTCCCATTTATAATAGCCAATAAAATAATCAACTATTTAGGAATAAACTTAACCAAGGACATAATAAAGGACCTGTATTCAGAAACCTTCAAAACATTGCTAAAAGAAACCAAAGAAGACCTAAATAAATGGAAGGACACTCTGTGATAAGGGATTAGAAGAATAAATATTGGTAAGATGTCAATTCTACCCAAACAGATTTACAGATTCAATGCAATCCCAACAAAAATCCCAATAGCTTTTTTTGCAAAAATGGAAAAGCCAATTATCAAATTTATTTTGAAGGTGAGAGGCCCCAAATAGCCAAAAATATCTTTAAAAAAGAATAACAAAGTTGGAAGAGTCTCATTTTCTGACTTTAAACATAATATTTAGCTACATTGGTTAAAAAAAAAAGAAAAAAAAACAGCATGGTACTTACATAAAAACAGACATATTGACCCATAGAACTGAATTGAGAACTCAGAAATAGACCTCCACATCTACAGTGAAGTGATTTTTGACAAGGCTGTCAAGTCCACCCAGCCAGGCCAGAACAGTCTATACAACAAATGGTGCTGGGAGAACTGGATATCCAAATCCGAAAGAAAGAAAGGGAAAAAAAAGAGGATCCCTATCTCACATCTTATACAACAATTAACTCAAAATGGATCAGGGGCCTAAATATAAAAGTTAGAGCCATAAAACTTTTAGATGTTCTTAAACCTTACACCAAAAGCACGAGCAGCAAAATCAATAATAGGTAAATGGGATTTCCTTAAAATTGAACATGTTTGTTCTTCAAAAGGCTTTGTCAAGAAAGTAAAAAGGTAGCCTCCTCAATGGGAGAAAATTTTTGGAAACCACATTTGTGAAAAGGGTTTGATATTCATGTTATCTAAAGAGATCATACAACTCAATGATTAAAAAAAAAAAATGCAACCCAAATAAATAATGGCCAAAAGACTTGAATAGACATTTCTCCAAAAAGGAAATACAAATGGCCAAAAAGCACACGAAAAATGTTCAACATCTCTAGCTGTTAGGGAAATGCAGATCAAAACTGCAGTGAGATACCATTTCACACTTCATAGAATGGCCAGCATCAAAAAAGGAGAAAAAAACCCAAAACAGAAAACCACAAGTGCTGGAGAGGATGTGGAGAAATAGGAACACTCCTTCACTGTTGGTGGGAATGTAGAATTGTGCAGCCAATGTGGAAGACAGTTTGGCAGTACCTCAAGAAGGTGCCTATGATCCAGCCATCCCGTTACTAGGAATATATTCAGAACTAAAAGCAGGGACACAAACTGACATTGCACAACGATGTTCATAGCAGCATTATTCACAATTGCTAAAATATGGAATCAGGCCAAGTGACTCTCAACTGATGCAAGGCTAAGCAAAATGTGGTATATACATACAATGTAATTTCTATTCAGGAATTATTCCTGAATAATTCTTATTCAGGAAGAAATGAAATAGGGATTCATATGACAACATGGATGAATCTTGAAGATATTATGTTGGGTGAAATAAAGCAGACACAAAAGGACAAATATTTTATGGTCTCACTAATATGAACTAATTGTGTTGAATAAACTTATGGAGGCAAGCTTCTGAGTACAGGTTACTAAGAGATAGAATGTAGGTTAAGAATGGGAGTTGATGCTTAATGTATGTAGAATTTTTATTAAGGTTTATTATAAAAGTATGGAAACGAATAGAGTGATGGTAGCACGTTACAGTGAAAATAACTAACACTGCTGATTTATTAAACGAGATTTTGGTGAAAGGGGTAGTCTGTGGACATAAATGTCAATTGAAAGGGTACTAGAGAATCATCTAGGGTATGAATATCATTGTGATTTCAGTAGTGGATGAAGAGTGTGGTTAATAATATAAATTTAAGAACACTTTTTGTTTACAAAGTGTTAATAATATGGTGATACCCGAGCATATTACAACTAATGTAACTGATGAACAATAGTTAGTAGTAAGATTATAATATGTTTGCAGCAATTGCAAAGAAGATATTATATGAATTCAAGAGACTGTGGGAATGTTTAAGGGAGTATGGGATTTTTCCTTTTCGAGTAATGAAAACTTTCTAAAACTCACTGAGGTGATGACAGCACAACTCTGTGATGAAAATGAGAACCACTGAGTGTACACTTTGAATGGATTCTACAAAACATGGGGATATATAACACAGGGAATCTAGTGGTGGAAGATGGACTGTAGTTAACAGGTCAAATATGAGATCATTCTCTTATGAATGATAACTAATGTACTTTTAACATAAGAAAAAAGTACTATTTTACTAAAATGCATTAGATCCAAATTATTGAATGCCATTTTTCAAGAGTTAGGACACCCCAAATATACATACATGTATATTTTACTTACATGTGTCTGCAGTATATTAGAAATATTATTAAAGGGTGTTAAGAATCATCTGGGTTTGGGGAAAAATTCACCAA
>JAQZBX010014351.1:0-38666 GCA_029593785.1 Cabassous unicinctus
AGGTGAAAGCGTACTCTTTGGCAGCAGGGGAGGAAAGGAATGATGTGCTGGGTAAAGAGAGAGGCTGAACAGTGACCCACAGAGAGAGGAGGCTGGGACTGCGGGGGAGTTGTGGGTAGTGGTGAATGCTGGAAAAGCTGAGGGGAGGTAGGGCTAATTGGCATTGGCAAATCTCCATGGGCCACAGGATCAAGTTCGGGGGTCTGGTGTTTACTCCAGTGACAAATGTAGAAGCATTGAAGAGTTCAAGCAGGGAAGAGCAAGATGAAATTTGAATTTCAGAAAGGTCACACCAGCTGCAAGGGTGGAGAATGGGTTTGAAAAGATGGGGGCTGGGAGACCAGTGAGAAGGCAAACACTGTCCAGGTGGGCATTGGGGGCAGCAGTGGGCGTGGGGTGAAGTAGAATATTTGAGTGGCTTTAAAGAGGTAGTTCTAAGGGAAGGATTAGATTCAGATGAGCCCAGGGACAGGGATGGATGGATGAAGTCACAGTAAACACTGTAGCATAATTCTCTAACTCATTTGGAACACAGCTCACTTGGACAGTCTACTAATTTTGTAGAAAACCATGAACTTGTGATATATTAAAATTTAATTTAAAGTAAATAAATATTTTATCTAAGTGTTATTCAATCTAAGTCTCATTCTAGGCCCAACAACTAGCTGTCAAAGTATGTTTTTAATCAATGGTAGAAAAAATTTAAATCAAACAGCTTGGTTTATTCACTTAATTTCACCCCCTGAGAATTGGGGAAAGGTTATTATTTTAAATTTTGGTGGCAGAAAACTTGTCTCCTCATTCACAGCAACCCAGTGTCCAATAGAGGGATAATTTGAGAGTTACTAGTCTCAGTGTGAAGAGTTGGAAGTGGAAGCAGAGTACCTGAAAATGAGTTGGGAACTCAAAGTAGATCAAATAGCGCAGTGATCATTGATATGTTCCCTTAACAGATTTTGCCATCTCCATGTTCCACTTGTATTTTTATTTATATAAAACATTTTTTCTTAAATAGATTCACTTTTTAAAATTTAAATTCAGTTTGAAAGGAAATTTATAGTATTGCCATTAGAAGAAAACCAGCTTAATTTTCCAAAAATAGAAGATAACATAAAATAAGTAGAATGGAAACAAAACAATGTTATTAAATTCTAGATAAACAATTGTTGCTTAGGAAGGATCTGAGGTTGAGATCTGATAATCTGCCTTTATAACAAGCATCTCTCTGAGATTATTAGGAGCTGCTTTTAGTCATGTAGCTGGACTAATTTTTCAGCCTCCCTTGCAGTGGTTTATTAACCTATTTACATCATCTTTCATCACACCCTCTGGGAAATATCAAAGCAAGACATTGTTTGGAAGACTTCAGAACTAGGATTCATCTGTTGTTCTCAAAACTTTTTCTCCTCTTAATCCAAATATGGTAAATATCACACAATTTCATCAGTAATAATGGCTAAATAGAGCAGTGATTATTTTTCATCCCCTTTTTGACTGGGATGGAGAAAGCATATCAAAATCTGGGATGGTAGAGCATATGTAGTGTTCACAAGGAGTTACCATTTCTGATTCAGATATAGCCCCACCTTGGGATAACCAAAGCTTCAGCATTTATATTTCAGCTCTGAAGGATGTCAAGTAGGGGAGTGACACAACCAAGTCTGTAGTTTAAAAACATGAACCCCAATGACAGTGAGAAATATGGACTGGAAGGTTGGAGACTGGGGTATGGGCTTAGAGAAGAGCTGAATCATGCTTTCATTTCCTTTGTGCTATTGAGAATTAAATATAAATTGTGTTATGAAAAAGGATGGCTCATCTTTTTTGCTTATTAAAGAGGGGATATTTTAATTTGAACAATGGCCACCATATTCAAACTACACTTTTCCATCACATGAAAAGTGGTGGAAGTCCAAGGATTGTGAAAGGATTGTTGGAGATTAATTAGAACTACCACAGCGTGACACAAATGCTATAAACTCTTTTTCAAACTGCATTTAATTTAACATTTGCTTACAGAATTTCTTTTCTTTGCTGAAAATCTTTCATTTAAACTGTATTTTTTCTCCCCCCTTTCTATGTCTTTGGCTTGGAGGCCCTTGTCCAACTTCTTTTCCACTTCTTTCCTTTTATAGACCCAAAGATAAACGAAAGTGCATCACAATGAACATTTCACTGTAGTTACTGTGAGTCCTTTTCTGTCTTATACCTCACACCCTTTAACCTTCTAGGCAAGAACTTGTACTGGATGCCAGCCCACATTTCATGGGATGATAGGAAGTTCCAGCCCACTGCCTCCTGGAAGCACAGAGAAGTCTGGTCTACACTGACCTCTCTTCTTCAAAATCCTATAGTACCTGCAGGAAAGAATGAATCATTCTCTATTTTGTGCTATGCTGAAACAATGTCTAGTGGGTACACCTGGTCATATAAGAGTATAGAATCATGTAAGTCAGGATTGTGGAGCTGTCCAAAGTGCACTGAATTTCATGACTCAGAGAAGTCCTAAGCTCCAAAGTCTCAACAAATTTACATGGACTTCCTTATTTCTGTCTTTCTCTGGCCTGCCCCATGTCTTCCTGTACACCAAGTTTGGGTTCTTCCCTGGATTTCACTAAAAGTCCACTCACAGAACACATTTCATGAGTTTTAGTATAATTTTCTGAAGATTTGGGGATACAGGGGATGGTAATTTTGCAAATTAAAAAAAATTTTTTCCTCAGTTTCTCACCTTTTTCCTTTACTCTTCCTACCAGCCCCTCTCCACAGTAAACACATTCCTATTTTGTCTCATGCAGAGAAATTTCTCACTGTCCCTCTCCTACAGCCTTAGAGCTGGCTAACTTCCATGCTGAGCATGCTTACTTATCAAAGTGTGTTCCCAACAAATGCCATTGTCCCTTGCCCTCCCTAAGATTGTTTCTTGGGGAAGATTATTATTTCTTGTTTCTAATTTGTTTCTCTCAAGTAGCGTCATTCCCTCTCAGCAAATCATCCACTAGCAGAGATTAGCTCACTGATTCTTATCTCTCATGGTACATTAGAATTACTTGGAGAAAGTAATAAATGCAGATTCTGGAGTTCTGTCCAAGGTTCATATACTGTTGGTCTGGACTAGAGTTTGGGTATCCAGGACTGAGATGCACAGCTCATCAGTACCACTTCTGGGGACATCTTCCATCTTTGAGAGCCCATTGTTCATCCAGAATTGTTGCAGAACTCACTGGTATGTATCCGGATCTGGAGAATAATCATATTCTGACAGGTAGCTGGTGGTCAGGATAGGGTGACTGGGGGTACAGGCTCATTAAATGATCCTTATAATCAATGAGGAAAACTCTGGGGGTAATGTTCAACAAGTGACTGAGAACATGGAACAAATATGGTGCTTCGAAAGCTTGGGAAAAGGAGGCACCAACAGTCTCTGGTGCCTAGAACATTGCTTGGCAAGAGCCAGGGCTCAGAGAATGAATGGCTAAAGGAATTCCTGAGTGGATGGGGCTTGAAGAGTATATGGGATTTGGATGGATATAGGGGAAGAGAAAATTGAAAGAACAATATAAGTGAAAGTTTGGAGGTAGGAATGAATGTTGTCAGTTTGATATCTGGGGAGGTCCCTGGCCTGGCTAGACCCAAGGAAGCTAAAGGTAAGCCAAATTAGGGAACTGGAAGGCCAGATTTTAGGAAGTAGAGAGTCAGGCAAGGGGTATGAACTGAGGAGGAATATGTAGGGAAAGGTATTTGGGGGATTTATATGATTTGGTGTGTGGGATGCTCTGAGGGTGAGAGAGATGGGTGGAGGAGGGGAGAAACACATTGAAGTGAGGTGCTGTCTGATGAACCCCAAACCCTAGGTACTGTCATGTACAAGGCCTTCTTTCCTTGGGCACCAAACATAATATTTGTAATCCCTTTGTCCTGGGCCCCTTAATCCTGGCACAGATATTACTCAAATTGGGACCAGTGTTCTGGAAAGAAAAGAAATCGTCCATGTGGCTTGCACTGCCTCTTCTGACTCTCCTGCTCCAGCTTTGTCCTCCAGCTACTCTGTGCTCTAATGGAACCCAGGCAAAGCCACAAGCCTGGTGGGTTTCTTAGTTACCCTTCAATGCCGGGAAAACCATTTTGTCTGCAAACAGGCCTCTCCCAAAGTGCATGGCAGTGAACCTATTTTCATTTTTATTCTACTGGGAGAGCAGCAGCAGATTGCCTGAGGACTACGATTGCAGTGAGCAGCCTGACAAATGTAAAGTTGAGAAAAGGTCAGAACATGAGAATGAGGATACTTCCGGGGAAACTGGGATAAGAATTAAAAAATCATGGTTGCATTTATTTTTAACAGTTTTAGAAATGAGCACTCCCTATGAAAATAAACTGACAATAAACCAAAAAAAAAAAAAAAGGACCAGATGTACCCACTAGTCACAGTTTCAGCAGCAGGCAGGGGAGGCCCATCCTTAATTATTTACCTTTTCACGTGAGGGGCATGTTTGCTTTGCCTTGTTTTGGAATCATTAAAACTGTACAGGTAATCCAAGCCATATAGGCAGTAATAGCCTCCCAGAAGTGACGACAAGCTCTGGCATTTTGCTTAAGGAGAAACTGCAAATCATCAGAACAGATGTGAATGCAAGTGGTTTGCTTGGGAAGAAGCATTGTAGGAACAGTGCAAGTGAGACTAGGAGGAGAAAACGACAATACAGTAAGTATTAATGGGCAAATTATTTCTCCTTATGGGTCACTGGGGTTCAATTACTCTGGGAACTTTTAGGAAGTGATGTGCAAAATACTTCAGAGTTGTCCTACTTGAGGGGTGAAGAGGCAGTATGTATTCCTTAACTTCCATTCTTCTTTGCCTTTGCCTGAGGGCTGTTTCCAGGAGTCAACACTTATACTCCTCCCTCCCATCCATCCTGACCCCGTCCTTGCATACAGTTGTAGCAGGACACCTTCATGGTCAGTGCATAGAGGAGGCTCTTTCTTTAATAAGAGTCCTAAGAATGGTGTGGTGGGCCTCTGCTCACTGGTTCCTCTTCCTATGTCCCACGGCTGATCATTCTTTGGGACTCAACATGAGCAGCTAGCTATTTTTGCCATTTTTGCCATCAGCGCTTCAGTCCTGCTGGCTGGCAGACCCCATCTGCCCTGTATTTTTATGCAGAATTGTCAGAGTCCATTTCTGAATGTGCTGCTTAGTGTTCCAGCTCTTGTTTTGCACTGAAAAGCCTCCTGCAAGATGCTTCATCTAAGGAAATAATTAACAGTTTGTGGGAGGACACAAGCTTGCTAACAAAAAGACAAATTTAAACTGTGTTATGAATAAATAGTTGTACATTGGCCCCATTTCAGTAAACAGTTCTTTTGCAGGCTGTCTGCTGCAGACAGTCACCAGGACTTGCATGGGGACTCTGCATGGTGTCATGTGCAGGGTGGCCTGTCCAACTATTGGGAATTTCTAGGACCCCTGTTTCTGAGGCTCCCTAATTGTCTCTTAAGATGGCCCACTTTTTATTCTGGCTGATATCAAGATCCTCACAGTTAGTCCAGTTTCCTCTGCTTAGTACAGGTTACCTTGTACTAACCTGCCTCAATGTATTTCCCCTTACACAAAGATTATTCCTACTCTTGCTCACAAATTCCTTCTGGGATGTTCCATTTCCACCCACCACTGCTCATGTCCTTGTCTCTCCACACTCAGCTCCAGTCTCACCTCCTCCTATTATAGGGCAGGCTGGAAGAGTTGGGAGTTGAAAGAGAGAGAGGGAGAGAGAATAAAAAAGGGAGGGAAAGAATGTGTGTGTGTGTTTGTGTGTCTGTGTGTGTTTATATCAAGGCTTAGCAAACTACATTTGGCCTGCAGACCTGTTTTTTTTTTTTTATATTTTAAAAGATGCTTAGATTACATAAATGTTACACAAAAATTACAGGGATTCCCATGTTCTCCACCTCCCACATTTCCCATGACATCCCACATAAACATCTTTCATTAGTGTGGCACATCTATATATATATGTGTATATACATTCTGGGGCTTTACCACTAATCATGGACCATAGATCACATTGCTTTGGAGAGAGCCACACTCTCTCCACACAGTTCCTGCAGACCTGTTTGGTAAATAAAATTTTCTTGGCACACAGCCATATGCATTTGTTTCTCACTACAAAGGGAGAGTTGAACTGTTGTGACAGAGACTGGATGGCCTGCAAAGCTTAAAATATTTACTATCTGGTTCTTTGCAAACAAAGTTGTCTACCCCTGGTTTATATGTTCCTTACCATACTCTTCTCTACTCTGTCATGCTGCTCTGTCCAAGGATACTGACCAGTGCAAGATGTCCTTCCTTTAGATTGAGTTTGACTAGTGGAAGGGAGGGCAGGGGAGATAAGAAGAGGGAGGGGACTAGGGTCCTCCCTCAGGGGTTCTGTTGCAAGCCCTGTCAGGTGCCCTCTCTACACAGCTCTCTCTCGGTTCCAGGAAAGCTCCAGTAACTGTTGTTTCCCCTTTCCCCTTCAGGACAAGGGGTAATTAGCCTTTGGGGACTGCACTATTCTTTGTGGTTCTCCCATGCCCTTTCCATACTTTCATAAATAATATCATCATTAAACTGTCCTCAAATTGTCCAATATGGTTATGCCATCTCTCCTGTGAGGACATGATTGACAGCAACACATTTAAAAGCAGATGAGAAGGGGCAAGATGGCAGTGGAATAAGGAGCTCCAAGAGTCAGCTTATCCTACAGAGTTATTAGTAATCACCCAGAGTGACCTAAATCACCTGTTTGGGGGACCCAGGAGACCAGAAGAGCATCCTGCAACATTATTGGAAGAACAGAAGGAGGATATTGCTCATCTGCAGTGAAGATTCCTGAATAGAGCACTCCACGTTGTGGAGGCCAGTGCCCATCCCCTGCTGGCAGCACAAGAAGGCTTGTGAGCCATTTCCTGGATAGAGTTGGAAGCTCCATTTCCCAAAAATAGGGGAGGAAGTGATGGTCAGGCACCAACTTCAGCTACTGATTAGTAAATTCGGCTGGCTAAAGTCCAATCTTAAGAACAGCTAATATTTGAATCTGTCCAAGTCAGAAAGAGGCCAACAGCCTCCATTTTAACTCCACCTCCAGGATGAGAGGAAGTGGGGCTGATTGAAAATCACAGTGATGGTAGGGGCCAGCTTCTTTTCACCTAGGTCAGATTGCTGCCCTAGCCTGGGCTCCAGTCCCATTTCCAGCAGGGAGGAAGAGAGGAGAACCTGCACCAGTCCTGGCCCATAAAGACTAGATT
Organism: Cabassous unicinctus; assembly: GCA_029593785.1. Taxonomy (NCBI): domain Eukaryota; kingdom Metazoa; phylum Chordata; class Mammalia; order Cingulata; family Chlamyphoridae; genus Cabassous; species Cabassous unicinctus. The sequence continues at coordinate 7,285 of JAQZBX010014351.1, forward strand.
GTTGGGCAAACCTGTGGCTATATACCCACCCCTGACAGGGAAGGAGGGACAATGCTCCTTCAGCCTCTATGTGCAACTGCAATCACTTTCAGCCCACATGGAATAGACTGTTGGACATATCTCTGACTCCAGCCATACCCCTGACAGGGCAGGAGGAGGGACAGTGCACCCTTAGACTCTCTGGGCATCTGCAGTCATTTTCAGCCCACATGGGCTAGACTGTTGGACAGGGTCTCCATCCTCACCACTGACAGGGCAGGAGGAGGGACAATGTTTGACCTGCAAAGACTAGATTTTTGCACACACCTGTGGCTCCATCTCCACCTCAGGGGAGAAAGGTGGGAGAAGCTTTTTTGGTTCCTGGGGCAACATGGGCAGCTTTAGCCTCTATGGCTAACAGTACCAACTGCATCATCAGCTCCTACTCTGCAACCAGCATGGGAGAAAGAGTAATAAACAGATAAAAAAAAAAATTTGGAAAAAATTCAGATTGGCTAAACACAAGCCACTATAAAGCTCCAAATTGATTTGAACCAAGTGTCAAAGAGGGGCTGTAGCACAAAGCCAATCAAATAGAAAGCTCTAGAATAAAGAGAAAAACTGAACCCAGAATAAAAACATCTAGTAAATCAGATGCCAAGACACCAACCAAAAATTACAATGCATACCAAGTAGCAGGAATACAAGGCACAGAGAAAGGAACAAACTAAGCCTCCAGGTGACATAAAGGAGTTGAGACAACTAATCCTAGATGTTCAAACAAATCTCCTTAATAAATTCAATGATAAGGCTAAAGAGATTAAGAATATTAAAAAGACCCTGGAGAAATTGTGGGAAGATGGCATTGGATTAGGCAGGCAGGGCTCAACTCTTTCATGAAAACAATGGAGAAAGAGCCAAAAGCTATCCAAGGGACCTGCTTGAGGGTCAGCAGACCAGAACACTGCTTCACAGCTCCCAGGAAGGTGAGGGACAGGGAAACAAAGAACCCAAAACAACAAACGTGAGTTATCAAACCCCCATGGTGGCTGGGAAAGGCTCCCCTCCCCCACTCCCAAGATCTTAAGCTGGGGTAAAACTCCTGGCTCACTGCAGCTGACTGAGAGAGGACAGACATCTTCTTCCCTGTCAGCTGATGCAAGGGAAAAGGGAGGGGGAGTTGGAAGGCTTTTCTTCAGTGAATTTGGCCAGCAGAGCTTGCTTTGAATCTTGACGCTGGCCAGACCAAAACACAGGAAAATGGAGATTGAAAGAAACAACAACGTGGAAAGGTGTACTAATGAGTGCCCACTGCTGGCTGATCTGAAAAAAGCACGGACAAAAACTGCTTTTGGTTTTCTCGGTGCCCTAAGTCCTGGGAGAAAATCTGCACCCCATTAGTGAGTCCCTGCCAAGATTTTGATAACTTAAGCTGGACAATTTTACAGATTTAGAATAAGTTGAACTAAATATCAAAGAAGAACTATGAAAAAAAAAAAAAACAATAGGCAAGAGAGAGAAATTGGGCATCAGAGCAAATTCAACAACATATTCAGATGCCTAGACATCAGCAGAAAATTGCAAGCCATACTAGGAAAGAGGAAGAGATGGCCCAGCCAAAGGAACAAACCAAATATCCCGAAGTGATAAGGATTTAAGACAATTAATCAATGATTATCACACAACTCTCCTAATGCAATTCAAAGAATTATAAGAAAATAAAGAATAATCTGAAGGTCTGCTAAGAAAAGGAACAGAGCTTATGGTAATGAAAGACTTGATGGATGAGATTAAAAATAGATTAGAGGCACATAAGAGCAGATTGAATTGCTTGAAGATAGAATTAGTGATTTTGAAGACAGGATATCTGAACTGGAAAAGACAGGAGAACAGAAAAAGAAAAGAATGGATAAAATGGAACAGGGTCTCAGGGAATTGAATGACAATGCAAAATGTACAAATGTACACATTAACAGTGTCCCAGAATGAGTAGATAATGGAAAAGGGGCAGAAAGAATATTTGAGGAAATAATGACTGAAAATTTCCCAACCCTTATGAAAGACATAAATATCAATATCCAAGAAGGACAACATACCCCAAACAGTATAAATCCAAATAGACCTACCCCAAGACACCTACACTTCAGAATGACAACTATGAGAGATAAAGAGAATTCTGAAAACAGCAAGAGAATAGCAAAGCATCACATAAAAGGGAACTTCAATGAGATTAAGTGCTTACCTCCCTTCAAAAACCATGGAGGAGAGAAGAAAGTGGTATGATGTATTTAAGGCACTGAGAGAGAAAAACTTCCATCCAAGAATTCTGTATCAGGCAAAGTTTTTCTTCAAAAATGAGGGTGAGTTCAAAGTCTTCACTGACAAACAAAAACTGATAGAATATGTTACCAAAGGACCAGAATTATAAGAGATACTAAAGGGAGTGCTGCAGCTTGAAAGGAAAATACAAGCGTGACAGATTTGGAGAAGAGTGTAGAAATGAAGATTATTAGGAAGGTTAACTTAAAAGGTAAAAAGACAGACAATAGTATGATATGACAAAAGAAAGCAATGGGCAAAATGGATGATGTAAGTAATGCCTTTATAGTAATAACATTTAATGCTAATGGCTGAACTCCCCAATCAAAAGACAGACTGATATAATATATTAAAAAATAAGCCACCTATATTTTGTTTACAAGAGACTCAAGTCCGATGTAAGGGCACAACCAGATTAAAAGTGAAAGGTTGGAAAAAGATATTTCGTGCAAATAGTAACCAAAACAACAACAACAACAACAAAAAGCTGGAGTAGCAATACTAGTAAGAGACAAAGTAGATTTTAAATTCAAAACTGTTAAAAGGGATGAAGAAGGTCATTATATATCTATATCTATATCTATATCTATATCTATATCTATATCTATATCTATATCTATATCTATATCTATATCAATTCACCAAAAAGAAATAACTGTACTAAATATTTATGCATTTAACGTGAGTGCCCCAAGATACCTGAGGCACACAGTGGCAAAAATGAAGGGAGAAATAGATGTCTCTACAATAATAGTTGGAGACTTCAATACACCACTCTCAGGATTAGATAGAACATCTGGACAGAGGATGAATAAAGAAATAGAGAACTTGAATAATATGGTAAATGAACTAGACCTAACAGACATCTATAGAGCATTGATCCCATAACAACAGGATATACATTCTTTTCAAGTGCTCATGGATCCTTCTCCAAGATAGACCACATGTTGGGTCACAAGACAAGTCTCAATAAATTTAAAAAGATTGAAATTATACATAACACTTTAGCTGATCATAATGCAATGAAGTGGGAAATCAATGGACAGAAAAATGGAAAATTCATAACTATATGGAGATTAAACAATACATTCTTAAATAATCAGTGGGCCAAAAAAGAAATTGCAAGAGAATTCAGCAAATATCTTGAGACGAATGAAAATGAAAACACAACATATCAAAACCTATCTGGCACCGCAAAGGCAGTGCTGAGAGGGAAATTTAGTTCTCAATGCTTACATTAAAAATGAAGAAAGAGCTAAGATTGAAGATCTAACTGTGCACCTGGAGGAACTACAAAAAGAACAATAAACTAATCCTAAGCCAAACTGAAGGAAAGAAATAATAAAAATCAGAGCAGAAAAAAATGAAATTGAGAACGAAAATCTAATAGAATCACTAAAACCAAAAGTTGGTTCTTGAGAAGACCAACAAAGCCAACACACCCTTAGCTACACTGACAAAGAAAAAAGAGATAAGTTGCAAATAAATAAAACCAGAAATGAGAGGGGGGACATTACCACCCACCCCACAGAAATAAGAGAGATCATAAGAGGATACTATGAACAACTGAATGCTAAAAATGTAGACAATGTAGGTGAGATGGACAAATTCTTAGAAACATGTGAACTACCTACGCTGACCCTAGAAGAAATAGAAGACCTCAACAAACGAATCACAAGTGAAGAAATTGAACAGTCATCAAAAACCAACCAAAGATGAAAAGCCCAGGACCAGATGGCATCAAAGTTGAATTCTGCCAATCATACAAAGACGATCTAATACCAATCTTGCTCAATCTCTTCCAAAAAATTGAACAAAAAGGACACTACCAAATGCATTCTATGAATCCAACATCACCCTAATACCAATACCAGATAAAGATACTACAAAAAAAGAAAATTACAGTCCAGTATCTCTAATGCATATAGATTCAATAATCTTCCAAAAAAAAAAAAAAAACTTGCAAATTGAATCCAAAAGCACACTAAAAGAATTATACACCACGATCAAGTGGGTTTTATCGCAGGTATGCAAGAGGGGTTCAACACAAGAAAATCAATTCATGTAATAAACCACATTGATAAATTGAAGAAGAAAAATCACATCATCCTCTTGATTGTTTCAGGAAAGCCATTTGACTAAATACAGCACCCTTTCTTGATAAAAACATTCCAAAAGATAGGCATAGAAAGAAGCTTTCTCAATGCGCTAAAGTGCATATATGAAAACTTAAAGCTAGCATTGTACTCGATGGTCAAAGACTGAGCACTTTCCCGCTGATATCAGGAATGAGACAAGGATGCCCACTGTCATCATTATTATTCAATATTTTGCTAGAAGTTCTAGCTATAGCAATTAGGCTAGATAAAGAAATAAAAGGCACCCAAATAGGAAAGGAAGAAGCAAAACTTCCACTATTCGCTGATTATATGATTGTAAATGTAGAAAATCCTGAAAAATCCACAATAAAGCTACTAGAATTAATAGATGAGTTCAGCAAAGTGACAGGCAGCATACAAAATTAATATGCAAAAATCAATTGCTTTTCTATACACTGCTAATGTGCAATCTTAGTAGGGGAAATCAGAAACAAAAGTTCCATTTATAATAGTGACTAAAAGAATTAAATATTTAGGAATAAACTTAACCCAGCACATAAAGGACCTTTTTTCAGAAAACTACAAAACATTGCTTAAAAAAAGCTGAAGCAGACTTAAATAAATGGAAAGACATGCTGTGTTCACGAATTGGAAGACTAAATAGTGTTAAGATGTCAATTTTATCCAAACTGATTTAACGATTCAATGCAATCCCAATAAAAATCCCAAGAGTTTTTTGCTGAAATGGAAAAGCCAGAAATCCAAACTGATGGTTTAGAAACACACCCTCACCTCTATGGTCAAGCGATTTTTTACAAGGCTTCAAACCCACCCACCTGAGGCAGAACAGTCTATTCAAAATTGGTGCTGGGAGAACTGTATATCCATATCTAAACGAAAGAAAGAGAGCCCCTATCTCACATCTTATTCAAAATTTAACTCAAAATTGATCAAATACCTAATTATAAAAGCTAGAACCATAAAACTCCTAGAAGAAAATATAGGCAACACCTTCAAGATCTTGTGGTAAGTGGTGTCTTCTTAAACCTTACACTTAAAGCAAAAGCAATGAAAGAAAAAATAGATAAATGTGACCTCCTCAAAGTTAAACACTTTGGTGCTTCAAATGACTTTGTTAAGAAGGGGAAAAAGCCCACTCAATGGAAAAAATATTTGGAAATGACTTTTCAAATAAGGGCTTAATTTCTGTGCTGTATAAAGATCATACAACTCAACAATAAAAGTGCAAGCCATCCAAATTAAAAATGGGCAAAGGACTTAAATAGACATTTCTTCAGAGAGGAAATGTCTATTTAAATGGCCAAAAAGCACATGAAAAAATGTTCAATATCACTAGCTATTAGGGAAATGCAAATAAAAACTACAATGAGATATCATCTCATACCTCACAGAATGGCCATTATTAAAAAACAGAAAACAAGTGCTGGAGAGGATGTGAAGAAATAGGAACACTCCTTCACTATTGGTATGAATGTAGAATGGTGCAGCCTCTGTGGAAGATAGTTTGGCAGTTCCTCAGGAAGCTAAATATAAAACTGCAGGTGATGTGGCAATCCCTCAACTTTTATATCCAGAAAAATGAAAACAGTGACATGAACAAACATTTGCACACCAAAGTTCATAGCGGTGTTATCAACCAATGAATGGATAAACAAAATGTGGTATATATACATATGATGAAATACTATGGTACTGTAAGAAGAAATGAAACTGGGACACAAGGTTATTTCACTCAGCATAACCTTGAGAACATTATGCTGAGTGAAATAAACCATACACAAAAGGGCCAATATTGTATAGTATCACTAATATGAGCTAAATACAAAGAACAAACACGTGGAGTTCAAACCTGGAGTATAGGAGGAGGGCTGAGGAAGGGTACTGATGCTTAATGCATGTAGAATTTTTAGTCTGGCTGTAAAAGTGTGGAAATAGAGTTGATGGTAACACATTATAGTGAGTATAACTAACACAGCTGGTTTATAGGTGGGATTGCGGCTGAAAGGGGTTGTCTAAGGATGTAAATGTCAATTGAAAAAAGGCTAGAGAATAATCTAGGGGCTGAACAACATTGTGTACCCAGAGGTGGTTGAGGATTGTGGTTAACAGTACAGATATAAGAAAGTTCTTCTATGAACTAGAACAAATGTACGTCTTTATTATAATGTGGTAAGAATATGGTGATGCATGGGAAAATACAATTAATGTAATTTATGGACTATAGTTAATAGCACTATTATAATAGTCTTGCCTCAATGCCAAAGAAGGTATTATATCAACTCTAAGTGTCAATAATTGGGGGGTATGGGATTTTTCCTTTTGGACTAAGGAAAATGTTAAAAAAAATTGCTGAGGTGATGAGTGCTCAACTCTGTGATGAAAGTGAGAGTCACTGAGTGTACACTTTGGATAGACTTTACAAGGCATGGGACCATATAACACAGTGCACCATGTGGTGAAAGGTGGACTATGTTTAACAGTACAAATATGAGAGTGATCTCTCATGAGCTATAACAAATTCACAATACTAATCCATGGTGTCAATAATAGGGAGTATATGGAAAAAATATACCAAGTGTACACTATGGACCACAGTTAGTGGTAACAGTCTGATAATGTTCTTTCATAATCTGTAACAAATGTTCTTCAACAGTATAAGGTGTTGGTGGACGGTGATGTATGGGAATTCTTCACATTATGCATGATAGTTTTGTAAGCTCACAACTTCTCTAATAAAAAATATATATTAAAATACTAAGAAAAAAGCAGGTGAGAAAACAAAATAAGGATAGGGCCCTGTGTGGTTTCTAGCAAGTGTGTGTACTCCATGCTGTGCCAGCTCTGGATGCTTAATCTCTGGCTGCTCACGGTCGTCCTAGGACCAGCAGCCTTGGGATCACCTGGAGCTTATTAAAAATGCAGAATCACAGGCCCTGCTCAGGACCTGTTGAATCACAATCTCCATTTTAACTAGAGCCCCAGCTGAACCCTAGGCACACACTCCATTTCCCCCACTCTACATCCCCACCAACAGTCATGTGGGGAAGCTCCCTTTGTCTACCACCTGGCCAGATGTGCTTTCATCTTACAGTGGTACTGGGGAAGAGGGACATGGACTCCTGGGAAGTTTCCTCATAAGGCAGGCAGCCCATGGTGGCACTACTCCTACTAGGCAGTTCCTATAGGCAAGGATCAGAGGAGAACCTGGAGGTCTTCTGGCAAGGACTCTGCCTGCCCAGCAGGTCTCCTTATTGCACCCTTCCCACAGCCCACTTCCAAGGCCCCTCCTTCTGCTTTCCCCCTTCTCCTCCCACATTATCCCTCTGCACCTCATCCCTCTCTCTTCTCTTCTATCTTCCTGAGACCTAAACAGGAAGTGCCTCCACAGCCCAGAATTTAAGCAAGGGAAAGCCTAGTTCTCTCTGCTTTGATGGCTGGGAAGACTAGGAAGACTTGATTAAATCAAGAAACAGCAAACACAAACCAGACATGCCTGTTCTGTGCTCTTTGGAGATGAAGAGAGATATTTACAGTCTGTATAGGGTTAGTGTCTTTGCCCCAGTGGTCTTCTCATGCTGGATGTTTCCTAAGGGAGTAAAGGAAGGCCAGATGGTTGGTTTCCACATCAGAAAAGGTTGCAGGTCATGTCCTGGAGATCCCTCTCTAATCTTCTTCACCTCCATCATTAATTGGTGGGTTTTCTGGTTCTACTCTCTCACCCAAGAAAATCCTTTCAGATTTCTCTTTGGTCAGCAATGACCGCACACTGCTGCTCCTGTCGGTATCTTTTAAAAGTGTCTGCTGATCATATGTCATGAACTGGGTCTTCACAAAGCAGAGAGTTACTGACTCCAAAGGTGTGTTGAGGCTAATGGAAGCAACAGCCATGGTACAGCTGAAATCTGGTGAGGCCAGAGGACTTGAAGTTTTCACACTTACAGCAGATGCTGTCTGTGCCCAGCTTACATCCCCTTGGTACTTCCTGTTTCACTATACACCTCTGGTGAGCACCTACAACTCTCCAAGTCCTGGAGGCTTCCCTTTGGCCCACCTACAGGGCAAGTTGGAAGCCCCAGGATGTTATTGTCCTGCGAGCACTCTCAGCAATACAATAATAAGTAGGAGTGGAGGATCAAGATCCCAGATTCCTTGACCCTCAGGTGTGACAATTCTGAAGTCCAGTCTATATATCTCCCAGAAGTCCACAACGAAACATAGCCCTGGTTTCCTGCCACAGAACTTGCTCATTAATACACCTGCCTTGGCTGCCTTCCCTTCCCTGTGTTACCTCTCCACTCATCCATGAATTCTTCCTGGGATCACCTACCATATACACCACTAGCCCTCAAGGCCTTGTCTTTGGCTCTGTTTCCGAGGAAACCCCACCTAACTCAACTCAGAAATACTGGAGTGTGTGGAAGGTAAGGTGAAAGTAAGGGATACATTTTCCAAAAATGACATTATTTCAACAATTTTTAAGTTGCTGCTGGCCCATGTTGATAATGCCATTGCTAAGACCATGATGAAAGGTCATATGAGGAATTGCTACTGGAGTAAAACTTTGAGACAGAAAAAAATAGGCAAAGGGTGGGTTTTTTGTATGTGTTCCCAAACCAGCATCCACCCACAGATGAACATTTTCTCCTTTGTCCTTAAAGATCCCTTCCTCATGCCCTCTGCCTTTTCCCTGAAAGATCCCTCCCTCACACTCTCTGCCCCCTCACTTGGCTGGCTGACAGGTTTCCCTCGTGGGGGATCCTCACAAGCCTGCCTCCACACAGTCCTTTTCTGGAAAGAGATCTGCTAGTGAGGAGGGTATGTGAAAGGGTTTGCTTTTCACTGGGTGACCAAGCAAGTAAAAAGCTGGGAGGCTATGGAGTTGGTGTGTATTTTCCCAAGTGAAGATCCTGCCTCAGCAATTTTAAGCTTAACTTCCTAAAACAGAATTATGGAATCTTAGAGTGAAAGAAGCAGGGCTCACTTCATTTATTATTTTGACACTGAGGATTACCAGCCAAGCCTGAGGAAGACATGCAGCTCTTGAACATTGATGGAGGCCAGGAGTTTTTGTACTTGTAACCATTTTCACAAATGCAATCGAGAGCCCCCTCTGTCCTACATCTTCAGTAATCCAACCAGTCCTTCAGGGAAGAATGGTGTCTACATAGGATGACTGTGTCACCACTGGCCATCCCATGATTTTGGTGGTTCTGGGGAGGGCTGTCCCATTCGGTCCATCTTTCCCACTAAATATAGTTGCCAATTCCCCACAGACAGGTTGATGGAAAGCTGTGTGCCAGGCCTGAGACAACCCAGAGAGATTGATTGAAAACAATTGAAATGCAGATTTGTCACAGCTGTTTTCATCTCAGAAGGGAAACTTATAGCTTTGGTTGAAGAAAATGTATTTTCCAGTTTGATTGAGCTCAATTTTCTAGGTTTGTAGCCATCAGCTCTGTTTAAATCTGGTATGTTATTGCTTCACACTCACAGAGTGGACAAGCCCAGAGAAAATCAATTTTGCTTTTGACTGGTCCTTAGTTCTAGTAAATTTGTTGTGGATTTTTCAGGATTTTCTGTATAGGGGAACAGGTCATTTGCAAATAAGGAAAGTTTCACTTTTTCTTTTCCAATTTAGATGCCTTTCATTTCTTTCCCTTACCTAACTGCTCTGACTAGAACTTCCAGTACAATGTTAAATAACAGTAATGACAATGGACATCCTTATCTTTCTCCTGATCTTAGAGGGAAAGTTTTCATACTTTCTCCATTTAGTATGATATTAGTCATGGGTTTTTCATATATGCCTTTTATCAAGTTGAGGAAGTTTCCTTATATTCTTAGTTTTCTAAGTGCTTTTATCAAGAAGGTGTATGCGATTTTGTCAAATGCCTTTTGTGTATCAATTAAGATGGTCATGTGTGTTTTTCTTTCATTCTGTTAATGTAATATATTACATTAGTTGACTTTCTTATGCTGAACTACCCTTGCATTCCTGGGATAAATCCCACTTGATCATGGTGTATAGTTCTTTTAATGTGCTCTTGGATTCAGTTTGCTAATATTTTGTTGAGTATGATTGCACCTATATTCATAAGGGATATTGATCTGTAATTTTCTTTTCTTGTGGTAAATTTATCTGGCTCTGGTGTGTGAGTGATGTTTGCAACATTAGAATGAGTTAGAGATTACTCTTTCCTCTTCAAATTTTTAGAAGAGTTTGAGCAGGATTGCTGTTAATTCTTCTTGGAGTATTTGGTAAAATTCCCCTGTGAAGTCATCTGGTCATGGACTTTTCTTTGTTGGGGAGTTTTTGATTACAGATTCAATCTCTTTACTAGTTATGGGTTTGCGGAGATCTTCTATTTCTTCTTGAGTCAGTGTAAGCAGTTTGCGTGTTTCTAGGAATGTGTCCATTTCATCTAAATTATCTAATTTGTTGGCATACAGGTGTTCATAGTATCCTCTCATAGTCCTTTTTATTTCAGTGGGGTTGGTATTAATGTCCTCTTTTTTATTCCTGAATTTAGGTAGACTAAATATACTTCTAAGTATAAATGTGCTTTCTTTTTTTCTTCACCAGTCTAGGTTTATAAATTTTACTGATCTTTTCAAAGAACCAACTTTTGGTTTTGTTGATTTTCTCTATTGCTTTTTTGTTTTATATTTAATTTATCTCCACTCTACTCTTCATTATTTCATTTCTTCTACTCACTTTGAGTTTAGTTTGCTCTTCTTTTTCCAGTTCTTCCAGTTTTGAAGTTAGGTCTCTGAAGTTATTCTTCTTTTTTTAACATAAGCATTTAGAGATATAAATTTCCCTCTCAGCACTCCCTTTGCTGCATCTCATAAGTTTTACTATGTTGTATTTTCTTTTCCTTTCAAGATATTTCCTAATTTCCCTTGTGATTTCTTCTTTAACCCATTGGTTGTTTAAGAGTACAGTGCGTGATATACTTTTCCCCATCTTTTCACTTTCAACCTATTTATATCTTTGAATTTAAGATGAGTATCTTGTAAACAGCATATGTTTGGGTCATGCTTTTTATTCATTTTGCTAATATCTGTATTTCAACTGGAGAGTTTAAACCATTTACATTTAAAGTGACTACTGGTCATGCGGTACTTGCTTCTACCATTTGGCTATTTTGTCTTTTTAAATCTTATGCCTTTTTTGATCATCAATTCTTCTGTTAAGGCTCACCTCCATATTTATTATTTTTATTGTATTGTACCATTTTAAGTCTGTTCTCATTTCTTTCTGAATACATTTTTCATATATTTTCTTTGCAGTTACATGGGATTAAAATTTAATACCTGTAATATATAACATTCATCTTTGATTTGATACCAAGTTATCTTCAATAGCATATCCATAAACTGTTCCTATATCTGTCTGCCTCCCATTTGTTGTAGGTGTTGCAAATTATCTTCGTACATTGTATGCCCAAAGCCCTAGATTTATCACTACTTTTTATGCATTTGCATTTTAGCACCTGTAAGAAGTAAGAAATGGATTTAAATATCAACAAATAAAATACAATATTACTGGCATTTATAATTACCCATATTGATAACTTTACCAGAAGTCTTTATTTCTTTATGTCACTTTGATCAACTCTCTAGTGTCCTTTCCTTTCAGTCTGAAGAACTCTTTTACATTGCTCATAGGGCAGGTCTAGTGGTAATGATCTCCCTCAGGTTTTGTTTATCTGGGCATGTCTTAATCTCTCCCTCATTTTTGAAAGAAAATCTACTGGATATAAAATTTGTGTTTGGCAAGTGCTTTCTTCCAACACCTAAAATATTTTGTGCCACTGCTGGCTTACTTCCGTGGTTTCTGATTAGAAAGTGATATTTCATCTTATTGGGATTCTCTTGTACATAACTCATTGCTTTTCTCTTGTAGCTTTTAGAACTCTCTCCTTGTCATTGGTATTGGACATTTAGGTCACAAAACAAGTCTTTGAGTTTATCATTTTTGTGTTTGTTGGGCTCCTTGAATATCTATATTCATGTCTTTCATTAAATTTGGGGAGTTTTCTGCCATTATTTCTTTGAATATTCCTGCATCGTTCCCTCTTTCTTCTCCTTCTACATATATTCCTACTCCTGATGGGGTCCCACAGTTTTCTGAGGCTTTGATCATTCTTTTTAATTCTTTTTCCTGTCACCTACAATCTGCTGTTGAAACCCTCTAGGGAATTTTTCATTTCAGTTATTGAGTTTGTCAACTCCATTTCTGTTTGGTTCTTATTGAAAATCTCAAAGAGATTCCCATAGTGTTCATTTATTGTTTTCCTCATATCCTTTAGTTCTTTCTCCTTGTTTTCCTTTATCTCCTTGAGCATATGGAGGATCATTTTTTTAAAGTCTGTGTCCACTTAGTCCAAATTCTGGTCCTTTTCATTAATGGTTTCTGGATATCTATCTTTTTCATTTGAATGGGCCATCTCTTACTGTTTCTTTGTTTTTTTTTTGTAATAATTTGTTGCACACTGTACATTTTAGTATTTTAAATTGTTAACTATTGGATTTAATCCCTGAGCTGTTCCTTAAGTTTGCATCCAGTTAGTGATCTGACAGATTTTCTTGAATGCTAGAAATGAATCAAAATGAACTAGCCAAAGCAAAAAACGCCTTTCGCTGTCTTTGCAAATTGGCTCTACTTTGGCTAATGGTCTCCTTCAGGACTGAGCGCTCCTATCAAGAATATCAGCCTGAGGCAAATGCAAAGTGCACTGTCCATTCTGTTTTATCTGAGCCTGCATGGAGTCCTGGAATTTTTCCCTTCTTTTCCTGGAAATTTGCTTTCTAAGGGCTTAAAAATTCCCTGTTAAGAGCTTACTGGAGTTTAAGTGAATGCCCCTCTACTATCCTTGAAATAGACTTTCACCCCCTCCTTGGTGCTCTATTGAGTAATTTAATGCAGGTAGTCTTTTGCCCCAGGCCTCTTCAAATTAATTATTTCTCATAGTGCCCCAGTTGTCTGCAAGCCACTTTTCTGCCCTCAGGACAAAATCTGGGAGGGCAAATCCATCCAGATTTCTTGGCTCAGTTTATCAAACTGGCACCCAATAGATTGTCACTGACATACATGCACACAGGGGGCATTCTGCACTCTTTCAAACAGGGGCAAGAACTTGTAATGGAAGACTAAGCTGGCTCCCCCCTGTGTTGTGGGAGGGTGAGGGAGGGGTCAGCAAAGATACCAGGAACATCGATGGATTTTTTTTTAACAACTCAATTTTATTGATTCATATTAATAAAGCATAAATCCATCCAAAGTGTACAATCAATGCTTTTGGTATAATCACATAGCTATGCATTCATCACTTCAATCATTATTAGAACATTTTCATTATTCCAATAATAATGATAAACAGCAACCACAAAAAACCCAAAAAATCTCATCACTTCTCAATCTCTCTATGCTTCCTCTGCCATACATATCCATTATTCTCTTTCCAGATCTCTAGTTTATTTGTATTTATATTTTGTAAAGACAGTCTTATATATGCAATACTACCCATATTTGTATTTTATATAAGGTTTCACTATGTTATGCAGTACCATGTTACATTTCATAGCTCTCCTTCTAGTAATATTCATGTCCTTAGACTTTCCTTTTCAACCACTGTCATAGCCATATAATAGCTCTGTTAGTTACAAACACTATGATGTGCTTTCACCATTTCTGTTCATTTCCAAAGATTTACAAAGAAACTTTTTATGAATTTTGCACAGATTAACCCTCAGCTTTCCATTCTCTACACTCATTCTATTTTCTGGTGACTAATATTCCAATTATTAACTCTATGAGATTACACAATATATTTAGTTCATAATAGCAAACCATACAGTATTTGTCCTTTTCTATCTGGCTTGCTTCACTCAACATAATGTACTCCAGATTCATCCAGGTTTTCATATGCTTCACAATTTTGTTTCTTCTTACAGCTGCATAATATTACATCATGTGCATACACCACAATTTGTTTATCCATTGATTGGGTGATGAACACCTGAGTTCCAACTTTTGGCAATCTTGAATAACACTGTTATGAACATTGGTGTGCAGATGTCTGTTTGTGTCACTTCTCTCAGTTATTCTGGGTATATACCTAGTAGTGGTATTGCAGGGTCTCATGGCAAGTCTATATTCAACTTTCTTAGGAACTGCCAAACAGTCCTCCATAGTGGCTATACCATTCTACATTCACATCTACATTCCTATCTCTCCACATCCTCTCCAACACTTGTAGTTTCCCTACTTTTTAATACTGGCCATTCCAATAGGCATGAAATGATATCTCATTGTAGTGCGGATTTGCATTTCCATAATCTCTAGTGATGTTGAACATTTTTTCATGAGTTTTTTTCACCATTTGTATTTCTTCTTTGGACACTTTTCTATTCAAGTAGCTTGCCATTTTTTAGTCAGGTCATTTGTCTTTTTACTGATGAGTTGTAGTATCTCTTTATATATATCATGGATATTAAACCCTTATTAAACATGTGATTTCCAAATATTTTATACCATTGAGTCAGTTGCCTTTTCACCCTTTTGACAAAGTCCTTTGAGGTGCAAAAGTGATTAATTTTGAGGAGGTACCATTTATCTATTTTTTCTTTTGGTGCTTATGTTGTGGGTGAATGGTTTAAGAAACCACCACCTACTGCAAGATCTTGAAGATGTTTTCCCACATTTCCTACTAGGAGTTTTATAGTTGTCACTTTTTAATTTAGATCCTTGATCCATTTTGAGTTAATTTTTGTGTAAAGTTGGAGAAAGGGGTCCTATTTCTATTATTTTGGATATGGATATCCAGTTTTCCCAGCACCATTTGTTGAATAGAATGTTCTGGCCCAGCTGGGAGGACTTGACAGCCTTGTCCAAAAAACACTTGACTATATATATGAGGGTGTATTTCTGAGTTCTTGATTTGGTTCCATTGGTCAATTTGTCTGTATGTCAGTAACATGCTGTTTTTACCACCGTAGCTAAGTAATATGCTTTATTTTATTTTTTTATTATTTTTTTAAAGATAGAGTACATTAATGCTACATAAAAAATGTAGGAGATTCCCATACGCCCCACTCCCTACCCTCCCACACTTTCCCACATTAACAACATCCTTCATTAATGTGGTACATTTGTTATAATTGATGAACACATATTGGAGCATTGCCACTAAGCGTGGATTACATTTTACGTTATGATTTAAATACTCTCCCACACATTTTTGTAAGTTATGAAAAGATATATAAGGGCCTGTATCTGTCACTGAAACATCATTCAGGACAATTCAATGTCCTGAAAATGCCACCATATTACACCTATTTTTTTTTTAAAGATACTTAGGTTACAAAAATGTTACATAAAAAATATAGAGGATTCCCATATGCCCTGCTCCCCACACCTCCAACATTTTCCCACATTAACAACATCCTTCATTGGTGTGATACATTCATTGCAATTGATGAACATATTTTGGAGCATTGCCACTAAGAATGGATTAAAGTAAACATTGTAGTTTACACTCTCTCCCACTCAATTCTGTAGGTTACAACAGGATATATAATGGCCTGTATCTGTCATTGCAATGTCATTCAGGACAATTCCCAAGTCCCAAAAATGCCCTCTCCCTGCCCTCAGAACCTCAGTGGCCATTGCCTCCACATCAATGATATAATTTCTTCCATTGCTAGAATTACAATAAGTCTATAGTAGAATAACAGTAAGTCTACTTTAGTCCATGGTTCATTCCCCAATCCTGAGGATTCTGGGATGTTGATGTCCACTCCACCTCCAATTGAGAGGGGGCTGCAATCCTTTAGGGCTGATGGATGGGCTTCTCTTGCCTGCAGTTGTAGACTCTCTCTGTTCTTTGGTATGGTTGTTTTCCATTATCACCTCCTTGTTAGTTGTCTTGGGTGAGACCAATGAAATGGAGAGTAGGTTTTGCAACTCCATTGAGATTCGGGACCCAGCTGGCACATGGACAACCCAAATATTTAATTCTCTTGGGGATACACCTACCAACTCTAGTACTAATTATAGGTTTAAATACAAGAACAGAAGAGCCATGTGTAAGGAAATCACAACTGAGTCCAACTCTGTCACCCTATGGAGCATAAATTCCAAAGTAGGCCCACTGGCACGGCACCAAATTCCTGAGCTATCTGCCTTGACTATAGTGTCTGGATGTCTCCAGAGTCCTCAGAAGCCCCACTATTTGGGGTAATATCTACTTTGTCAATCAATGAGATCCTGCAGAGATGTGTGTAAGTGTAACCTCTGGAATCACCTCCTGACTCACTTTGAAGTCTCTTAGCCATATACACTCATTTGTCTTTACCTTTCCCTGCTTTTGGTCGAAGTGTTTTTCCAGTTGCATTGCTAGTTGGTGCTTGGTAGTAGTCCCTCAGTGCCAGGGAAGCTCATCCCTTGGGGTCATGTCCCATGCTGTGGGGAAGGTAATGTATTTTATGCTGAGTTCAGCTTAGAGAGAGGCCACATTTGAGCAGCAAGGAAGCTCCCAGGAGGCAACTCTTAGGCACCCTATAATACTAGGCTAAGTTTCCATTTCAAGAGTAAAGGTTCATAAGCAATCATCAATCTCAAGGGCCTGTCAATGGACCATCCTCCTTCACTAGTTATTGCCCCTGTACTCCGAGGATTCTTGGTGTTCCATTAGAGAATGTGGCAGGGCTCCCCAGGATGGGAATTTGATATTCCTTTGGCTATTGTGTGAATATCCACCCACTGTGACAATGCCTCATGAATATTTGAACACATTTATAGGCTTTATATGTATGCCCAGATGAGCTTCCTCCTATGTATTCCCTATCACTGACACCCTGCACCAATGATCATCCCCTGCCACAGTTGTAACCCTCTTGTGATCCAAAATTTCTCCAAAAATGAAGCCAATAAAACAGCAAATACAATTAATAAGAAAATGAAATAATAATGATAATTTTAAAATAAGAAATAAAATACAATTTTTTTAAAAATTAAAAATATTGAGATAATAGAAACTAATGAAAAAATAAAAAAAAATTTTTTTTTGACATTTTGCCTTTCATCACTGTAAGATCTGTTGTCCTATATATACTGTGACATTTTCTTCTGTTTATTCCCTCAGTGTCTTATTTTTTTCATTTTGTTTTCAAAGAAGTTTAAGGTTAAAGAAAAGTCATATACTGAATCCAGGGGACTCCCAAATACCCAACATCTTTCTCTTTTTCCTCCTTTCCTTATTAATAACATTTTATATGTGGATGGTACGTTTGTTACAACTGATGTACAAATATTGAAACTTAGCTACTAACCATATCATTGATTTACATTATGGTTTACATTTTAGAGCATACAGTTTTATAAATTTTGATGTAATTTAACTTGGCCTGTATCCATCATAGCAAGATCATGTAGGACACTTCCATTGCCCCAAAATGCCCCTTGTTCCATCTATTCTATTCCTCCCTCCCTCTCTCCTTGGGATGCATGGCAACCACCAGGCTTCACTCCTTGAAGGACAAGATTCATAGTTACTTGCAACAGCACTGTCCTCCCCTATTAAGCACTGCCCATGTTTTCGAGAGACTCTTGCCCCTCTATTTGAGAACATGGTGGGCCTACCCAGGTTGGGAGTCCACCACCTTGCCACTCACTATGTGGTTCTCCACTCACTGATATAACACATTATGGCAAAATGAACACTCACACACTCCCTAGAAATCTGCCCCAGGTGCGCCCTGTCCCGAATGCCCCCCACATCCAACACTGCAAACCAGCAACCCTCACTTGACATACTGTCAACAGACAATTCCCAACATTGTTATTTCAACCATGTACCGGCCAATCCCCAGTGTTCATCTGCTCCCTCCCCCAACCCTCCCCCCAGTTCCATGGACAGTCCAACCCACCCACCCATCCCCACTCCCTGACGAATCAGCACTGCCTAACCCAACAGTATCATTACACCACTGTTATGACCCTGCACTGTACAACTACACGTTTCCACCTTATCATAGATTTTGCCCATAAGGGCATTGGCTCACAATCTTTTCTCCCTTTCTATTTCCTGTAAGCCTACCTTCCAGACTCTAGCTCTGTGAGTCTGATCAATTTGCTTAATTCATATCAGTGAGCTCATGTAATATTTGTCCTTCAATGCTTCACTCAACATGAGGTCCTCAAGATTCATCCATGTTATCCCGTGTGTTAATACTGTATTTCTTCTTACAGCTGAGTAATATTTCATTGTATGTATATACCACAATTTTTTTTATCTATTCATCTGTTGAAGGGCATTTGGGTTGATTCCAACTTTGGGCAATAGTGAATAATACTGCTATGAACATTGGTGTGCATATATCAGTTTGTGCCCTTTCATTTATTCTGGGTATACACCCAGCAGTGGAATTGCTGGATCATATGGCAGTTCTATAGTAAGTTTTCTGAGGAACTTCCAAGTTGTCCTCTACACTGGCTGTACCATTCTTCATTCCCAACAGCAGTGGATGAGGGTTCCCATTCCTCCACATCCTCTCCAGCACTTGTATTTCTCTGTTTTTTTAATAGCCACCAGTCTAATGGGTGTAAGATGATATCTCATTGTAGTTTTGATTTGCATTTCCTTAATAGCTAGTAAGGTTTAACATTATTTCATGTAGTTTTTAGACATTTGTATTTCTTCTTTGGAGAAATGTCTATTCAAATCACTTGCCCATTTTTTAAATGGGTTGCTTGTCTTTTAATTTTAGAGGTGTAGTATTTCTTCATAAATGCAAGATATTAGGCCCCTGTCATATATATGATTACCAAATATTTTTTCTCATTGAGTAGGCTGCCTTTTCACTTTCTTGACCAACTCTTTTGAGGTGCAAAAGTTTTTAATTTTGAGGAGGTCTCATTTATCTATCTTATCTTTTGCTGCTTGTGCCTTGGGTGTGAAGTTCATGAAACCATTTCCTATTATAAGATCCCGTAGATACTTCCTATATTATCTTCCAAGGTTTTTATGGTCTTGGCTCTTATATTTAGATCTTTGATCCATCTGGAGTTAATTTTTGTATAAGGTGTGAGATGGTGTTCTTCTCTCATTCTTTTGGATATGGATGTCAAGTTCTCCAAGCACCATTTTTTGAAGAGGCTATTCTCTCCCAGTTGAATGGGCTTGGTGCCCTTGTAGTAGATAAGTTTACTGTATAAGCGAGGGTCTTTATCAGAACTCTCAATTCAGTTCAATTGGTCATTATGGCTATCCTTGTGCTAATTCCATGCAGTTTTGACCACTGTAGCTTTGTAGTATGCTTTAAAGTCAGGTAGTGTGATTCCTCCGATTTCATTTTTCTTTTTCAATATGTCTTTGGCTATTCGGGGTCTCTTGCCCTTCCAGATAACTTTCATAGTTAGTTTTTCCAATTCAGTAAAAAATGTGTGGTGATTTTTGTTGGGATTGCATTAAATCTGTAGATCAGTTTGGGTAGGATACACATCTTAATGATGTTTAGTGTTCCTATCCATGAACAGGGAATATTCTTCCATTTATTTAAGTCTTTGATTTCCTTTAACAGTGTTGTGTAGTTTTCTTCACACAAGTCATTTACATCTTTAAATTTATTCCTAGGTATTTGATTCTTTTAGTTGCTATTTTTAATGGGATTTTTTTTCTTGATTTCCTCTTCAGATTGCTCAGTATTAGTGTACAGAAACGCTACTGATTTTTTCACATTGATGTTATAACCTGTGACTTTACTGAACTCATTTATTAGCTCTAGAAGCTTTGTTGTAGATTTCTCAGGGCTTTCTATGTTTAGGATCATGTTGCCTGCAAATAGTGAAATTTTTACCTCTTGCTTTCCAATTTAGATGCCTTTTATATCTTTTTATTCTCTATGTGATTGAGCATGTACTTCTAACACAATGTTAAATAGAAGCGGTGATAGTGGGCATCCTTGTCTTGTTCCCGATCTTAGAGGGAAAGCTTTTAGGATTTCACCATTATATATGATGTTAGCTGTGGGTTTTTCATATATACCCTTTATCATGTTGATGAAGTTTCCTTCTATTCTTATCTTTTGTAGTGTTTTTATCAGGAAAGGGTGTTGTATTTTGTTGAATGCTTTTTCTGCATCTATAGAGATGATCATTTGATTTTTTTTCTAACAATCTGTTTATGCGGTGTATTACATTGACTGATTTTCTTATGTTGAACCATCCTTGCATACTCAGGATGAAATCCACTTGGTCATGGTGTATAATTCATTTGGTATGTTGTTGAATGTGATTAGCAAGTATTTTGTTGAGGACTTTAGCACTAGGTTCATTAGAGAGATTGGTCTGTAATTTTCCTTTCTTGTGGCATCTTTGCTTGGCTTTGGTATTAGAGTAATTTTGGCATCATAGAATGAGTTAGGCAATGTTCCTTCTACTTCTATTTTTTGGAAGAGCTTAAGCAGGATTGGTGCTAGTTCTTTCCAGAATGTTTGGTAGAATTCACCTGTGAAGCCATCTGGTCCTGGACTTTTCTCAGTTGGGAGGTTTTTGATGACTAATTCTATCTCATTGCTTGTGATTGGTCTGTTGAGTCCATCAATTTCTTCTTTCATCAATGTAGGCCCCTTGTGTGTTTCTAGGAATTTGTCCTTTTCCTCTAAATTATCCATCTTGTTGGCATAACATTTTTGAAAGTATCCTCTTATGATGCTCTTTATTTCTGTGGAGTCAGTGGTGATATCCCCTTCTTCGTTTCTTATTTTATGTGTTTGCATCTTCTTTCTTTTTTTATTTGTTAGCCTAGCTAAAGGTTTGTCAATTTTATTGATCTTCTCGGAGAACCAGCTTTTGGTATTATTTTTTCTAGTGCTTTCTTATTTTCAATTTCTTTCAGTTCTGCTTTAATCTTTGTTATTTCTTTCTTTCTACTTCCTTTGGGGTTAGTTTGTTGTTCTTTTTCTAGTTGCTCCAGTTATGCAGTTAGGTCTTTGATTTTAGCTCTTTCTTTTTTAAAAATATAGGCATTTACATCCATGAATTTTCCTTTCATTACAACTTTTGCTGCATCCCATAGGTTTTGATATGTTGAGTTGTCATTTTCACTCATTTCAAGGTAGTTACTGATTTGTTTTGTGATTTCCTCCTTGACCCACTGTTTGTCCAAGAGTGTGTTGTTCAACTTCCATATTTTTGTGCCTCATCTGGTTCTCTGTCCCCTACTGATTTCCAACTTCATTCCATTCTGGTCAGAGAAATTACTTTGTATAATTTCAATCTTTCTGAATTCATTGAGAGTTGTTCTGTGGCCTAGCATGTGGTCTATTCTGGAGAATGATCCATGTGCACTTGAGAAGAATATATATCCTGCTGTATTTGGGTGTAATGTTCTGTATATGTCTATTAGGTCCAGGTCCTCTAATTTATTATTCAAAGTCTGTGTTTTTTAAATTAATTCTCTGTCATGATATTCTGTCTAATGGTGATAATGGTGTATTAAAGTCCCCACTATAATTGTAGATGCATCTATTTCTCCATTTAATTTTTCCAGTGTTTGCCTCAAGTATTTTGATGTGCTCTGGTTTGGTGCATAAATGTTTATGATAGTCCTTTCTTTTTAATAGATTACTCCTTTTATTAGTATATAGTGTCTGTCTTTGTCTTTTCCAATAGTTTTGCATTTAACGTCCATTTTGAATAATATGCTTTAAAGTCAGGAAGTGAGAGTCCTCCAGCTTTGTTATTTTCTAAGACATTTCTGGCAATTCAGGGCCCCTTATCCTTCCAAATAAATATGATATTTGGCATTTACATTTCTAAAAAAATGTTGTTGGGATTTTATTTTGATTGTGTGGAATCTGTGAATCAGTTTGGATACAATTGACATCTTACTGATAAGTCATGAACACAGAATGACTTTCCATTTATTTAAGGCTTTTTTGGTTTCTTTTCACAGTGTTTTGCAGTTTTCTGATTACAGGTCTTTTATGTCCTTAGTTAAATTTATTCATAAATATTTTATTCTTTTAGTAGCTCTTATATGATGTGAATTTGTTTCCTGATTTCCTCCTCATATTGATCATAAGTAGTGTATAAAAATGCTATTTATTTTTGCATAGTGAGCTTGTTTCCTGCCACTTTGCTGAGCTCATTTATTAGTTCTAGTATCCTTTGTGTGGATTTTTCAGGATTTTCTAGACATAAGATCACATCATCAATGAATAGTGAAAATTTTATTTCTTACTTTCTTATTTGGGTGTCTTTTATTTCTTCATCTAACCTAATTGCTCTAGCTAGAATTTCTAGCACAATATTGAATAACAATGGTGACAGTGGGCATCCTTCTCTTGTTCTTGATATCAGCAGCTCTTTCACCATTTAGTACAATGCTAGTTGTAGGTTTTTCCTATATGCACTTTACCATGTTGAGAAAGCTTCCTTCTATTCCTATCTTTTGGATTGATTTTTATCAATAAATGATGCTATATTTTGTCAATCACCTTTTCTGTATTAGTCAAGAGGATCATGTGATTTTTCTTCTACAATTTATTAATGTGGTTTATTACACTAATTGATTTTCTTGTGTTGAAACATCGTTGCATACCTGGGATAAAACCTGCTTGATCATGGTGGACATATTTTTTAATGTGTTTTTGAATTCTGTTTGCAAGCATTTCGTTGAGGAGTTTTGCATGTATATTTGTTAGAGATATTGTTCGTAATTTTCTTTTTTGTAGTATATTTTATGGTTTGGGTATTTGGGTGATGTTAGCTTCATAGAATGAGTTTGGCAGCATTCTTTCCTGTTCAATTTTTTTGAAAGAGTGTGAGGAATGTTGGTATTAGATAACTTTGAATAATTGGTTGAATTTACCTGTGAAGCCATCTGGTCTAGGGCTTGTCAACTTTGGAAGGCTTTTGATGTCTGTTTCAATCTCTTTACTTGTGATTGGTTTGTTGAGGTTTTCTATTTCTTCTGGGTCAGTGTAGGTTGTTTGTGTGTTTCTAGGAATTTGTCCATCTTGTCTAAATTGTCTAGTTTTTTGGCATACAGTTATTCATAGTATCCTCCTATGATCTCTTTTATTTCTGTAGGGTCAATGGTAATGAACCCCCTTTCATTTTGGATTTTATTTATTTGCATCTTATCTCTTTTTCCTGTTAAGCCAAACTCAGCATTTGAATGCATTACCTTCCCTCCAAGTGGGACATGACTCCCGGGGATAAGCCTCCCTGGCAGTAAGAGTTTTTTTATTTTGTTGATCTTCTCAAAGGATCAACTTTTGGTTTTGTTGATTCCTTCTATTGTTTTGTTGTTGTTTTTTATTTCATTTATTTCTGCTCTCATCTTCACAATTTCTTTCTGCTTACTTTGTGACTAATTTGCTGTTTTTTTCCTAGCTCCTCCAGATGTGCAGTTAGATCTTCAATTTTAGCTCTTTCTTCTTTTTTAACGTAAGCATTGAGGGCTAAATTTCACTCTCAGCACTGCTTTTGCAGTGTCCCATAGATTTTGATATGTTGTGTTCTCATTTTCATTCATCTCAAGATATTTACTGAATTCGTTTGCAATTTCTTCCTTGACCCATTGATTAATTGAGAGTGTTGTTTGTATATTTGTGAATTTTTCCTTTTTCTTCCCATTTTTAATTTCCAACTTCTTTCTGTTATGATCAGCTAAAGTGTTATGTATAATTTCAATCTTTTAAAATGTATTGAGTCCTGCCTTGTGACCCAAATATGGTCTATCTTGGAGAAGGATCCATGAGTGCTTGAAAAGAATGTATATCCTGCTCTTAAGTGGTGTAATGCTATATAAATATCTCTTAGGTCTAGTGCATTTATCATATTATTCAAACCTTCTGCTTTTTTATTTATCCTCTGTCCAGATTTTCTATCCAATACTGTGAGTTGTGTACTGAAATCTCCACCCATTATTGTAGATACTTCTATTTCTCCCTTCAGTTTTGCCAGTGTGTGCTTCATGTATTTTGGGGCACCTAGGTTAGGTGCATAAATATTTTTTATAGCTATTTCTTCTTGGTGATTTGCCCCTTTTATTAATATATAATGACCTTTTATCCCTTATAACAGTTTTGCATTTAAAATCTATTTTGCCATATATTAATATCACTACTCCAGCTCTTTTTTGGTTACTATTTGTGTGGAATATCATTTTCCAAACTTTCACTTTCAACCTGATTCTGACCTTACATCTGAGGCTTAAGCAATATCTTGGCTGACAGTCTCTGTGAGACATGGGCCACACGCTATATTGTTTAGACTCTGATGACAATGTCCACACAATTTGGGAGATGCTCTCTTCCCATGTCTGCCTAGAACATAGCATGGTTCTGGTGCATGGGGAACTAAAAGACAAAGAAGTCCAGGTATTGTTCTGGAGCAGTGGCTGGCAGTGCTCTGGGCAGGGCACAAGGGTTGTTCCTTAGGTGGCTCCAGAGAGGTGGACAGCAATGAGAAGAGGGAGAACTGGGGAATCCCAGACCATCCCAGACAATATAAGGAAAATTACAGCAGGAGAGGTAGAGGAGAAATGGTAGCGATAAATCCCAGTTTTATGTAAGCTGATGTTAGGGGCTAAAAGCTCCTGGGAGCAATACACCAGAAATCGGTTGGCTTTTAAATGGGA
Organism: Cabassous unicinctus; assembly: GCA_029593785.1. Classification (NCBI taxonomy): domain Eukaryota; kingdom Metazoa; phylum Chordata; class Mammalia; order Cingulata; family Chlamyphoridae; genus Cabassous; species Cabassous unicinctus. The sequence goes on from JAQZBX010014351.1 coordinate 32,360, forward strand.
ATTTATTAGGTTAAAAGCTTACAGTTCTGATGCTATGAAAATGTCCATATGAAGGCACCATCAGTGATGCTGTCTCACCAAAGGTTGGTGATCCTGGACACCTGCCACATGGTAAGATACAATGGCAGCTATGCTGTTCTCTGCTTTTTCTTCCTGCCTCACTTTCACACCAAGCTCAACTGTTGGCGATCGAGCACATGGCAGTGTCTGCTCATTCTCTCCTCTCCTCTAGGCCTCATTGCTTCATCTTCTTGCTCTCCATGGGCCTTCTCTCTCAGCTTCTTGGGGGCCTCTTTCTGTGCCTTTGTGCTCCAACCTCTGGGACCTCTGTCTCTGTCTCTGCTGCTTTTTCTCCATGTCTGTGGCTTTATATCTTCCATTTATAAAGGACTCCAGTAAGAAGATTAATACCCACCCTGGGTCCTGCAATCTAATCAAAGTCCTTTAACTGAAGAGATCTAATCAAAAGTGATCTAATCAAAAGGTCCCTTACTGAATCTAATCAAAGGGTACCATCTACAATGGATTTACAAGCACAGGAATGGGTTTGCTTTAAGAACAGGATTTCCTGGAGTTCTCAAAAGACTCAAACCAGCACCAAGAGAGAATTATTCATAGCTCTCTTCTTTCCAGGTTGTAAAAAAATGGTATATACACCTGGATTAGGATTCAAGTTATCATCTTTATTGTTGGAGAAGTTGGGTTAGAGAACATGTTTATACCTGAGTGCTGATAGAGGCAGAAATAAATCTCTCTTCAATGAGCAGAAGAAAAGAGATGTATATGGCCTCTGGGTAGGCTGCAGTGAACTCTCCCCAAGAAAGGTTGAGCTGTGATGTGGAGGAAAAAATTAGAGGGTGGAGGGAAGTCCAGAACATTTCTTCTTTAAAACTTCTGAAAGGCTGGAAGTTTCTATTTTATGGACATTGGCAGGAATGTGAACAGAGAAAGAAAATAACTTCTTGATAGTGTGTGTTATGAGTTAGCAAAATTTGGGCATTGATGTTAATGTGTTCTCATTTTGAAGCTATGCTCATTATTAAGCTATTGTCTCTCAGCTGTAAACCTTCCTTTTATACTTAGCTTTGTGGTACTGGAACTGGGAATCTACAGCCCATATTTCTCCTTTGTCATGTGTTCTGCTAGGATAATATGTTGGGTGGAGACTGAAGAGCTGAATGAGGGAAAAATAGCTTGCTTCTTTCTGTTTTCTTCCTGTTTCTGTCCATATCACCCCATTCATAATTCTTCACCCAGAAACAGAATTATGGTTGCTGTAACAGTTGATTCCAGTTTTTGGCTTTTATCTGCACTTCAGAAAAAATCACTCCCCTCAGAGATACTTGCACCAGCCCACACGGTCCCTCCTCAGTGGACTGCTTCCCAGCAATATGGGCCCCTCCTCCAAGCTATGGATTCTATAGTCTCCAGTAACTTCAACCTCTTCCCTCTGCTCCCAGCTACTTCCTGCAGTTATAGCTCTGTGTGCTACTTTAGTGTTCCCTTTGGCCTTTTTCAGTCATCCTATATGTTTAACTAATTCACGATGTTAAATTCTTTCTGTTTGAATAACTGGTATGGCTTCTTTTTTTCTTAAGTGTATCTGACATATAGAGATACACAGGCTCCTGAGACTGGGGGACATTCAATTTGCCTATGAGATGTCCCGACAGTGTGATTCTGTCACTGTGAACCTCAATTTCAGGCAAAATGAAGATAATGGAAGAAAATATTCTAAGTTACTTTAAATACTGGCAGTATAAGCTTCTCTATTTGTCAAATAAGAGTAACAAAAATGAAGGCAATCTAAGAGGTTTATGGTTTGTGAATATTCCTCTGAAATTTGGCCACAGGCTTCTCTTACATAGATAATGCTCAGCAGGTAAGCAGGGGGAGGTGAGTGCTGTAGAGTTTGCTTTTTTCCCATGTAGTCCCTTTCTCCTTCCTTTCCTGTTCTCTATAATTTGAAATGTCTGCTCCTCACCCCATGTCTAGTGAGAGAGGTCAATGGGAGCAATCCAAAAATTTGATATCTACTCCCTGTAGTTATGAGGTCACTGAAAAATCTAAAGAACAAACAATGTCTCTATAGCTGGTTTAGCACGAATATTTCCTATGAATGAAAGGCAGCCATGTGGGAGGAGAGCCATCCTGGAGACACTTCAAATCCTGCCAAGAAGTACGATGGGAGACCTGCAGAGGGTTTGTGTGTAATGGACTACTGGGCAACTAGAGGCTGAGCAGAAGCAGCAGCTGGAGGGAAGTTCATCATCCATATCTTCAAGGTACAGTTGGATGCTCCTAAATGGAGTTGACTCAGACATTTTAAAAAATATTTATTTACTTATTTTCATTTTTATAGACGTTTTAGGTTATATAAATGTTACATAAAAAATGTAAGAGGTTCCCATATGCCCCAATCCCCACCCCTCCAACTCTTTCCCACATTAACAACATCCTTCATTAGTGTGGTACATTTGTTACAATTGATGAACCCGCATTGAAGCATTGCTACTAACCATGGATTACAGTTACATTATGGTTTCACTTTGTCCTGCACAATTTTGTAGGTTATGACAAAATATACAATGGCCTGCATCCATCACTGCAGTGTCATACAGGACAAATCCAATGTCCCGAAAATGCCCCCATATTATACCTATTCTTCTCTCTCCCTTCTGTCAGAACCTCTGATGGCCATTGCCTTTATATCAATGATGAGAGTTCTTCCATTGCTAGAATAATAAAAAGTCTATAGTAGAATAATAATAAATCTACTTTAGTCCATCGTTTACTCCTGAATCTTGAGGATTTTGAGATGTTGATGCCCACTCTGCTTCTAATTGAGAAAAGACTTAGATCCCATGGGGCAGATGGATGGAGCTATCTTGCTTGTAGTTGCAGACAGTCTCTGTTTCTTGGGATGGGCATTGTCCATCATCATCTCCTTGTTAGTTGTCCTGGGTGAGTCCAATGAACTGGAGAGTTGCAACACCTATTCTTAGACACTTTTATTTATTTTAAAGCATCTTTCAGGCCCCAGAAGTACAGAGCCATCACACTGTGGGGCCAGTCAAATAAATACTTATCTCCCTTTCTTTTCTTCTCACCCCTTTCTTTGATTTAAGAAGGACTTGAAACTTTGTTTAGCAAATTGTAGGAAGAGGGTAAGTGCTAGGTGGTAAAATAGAGAAAGGGCACATTTTTTCCACTTTTCCTCTCCCCTGACTCACAGTTGCAAGCAGTCAGTCTGGAAACACCAAGTATCTTTGGAGTTTTGATTATTATTTGGGACTGGGCAGTTTTACTTAATGGAATTTGACTGTTTTTTTATCTTAAATTGACCATAGGATTTTTTTTTAAAACTAAATGAGTGGAAAAGTCATGAAACTGCCTAAGTTTTCACCAAGAGGCAGGAAAAGAACTTCTTTGTTGAGTATGTGTTAATGGACTTGTTAAGTCTGGACCTAGCAGGCAGGAAATGGTTAACACATTCAAAATAGTTCATTAAAGAGGATTTAATGAAAGGATTGTTTACAAAGGTGTGGATAGATTTAAGGAAAACCTATGAAGGAAGAATGGTGTTGACACTCTAGGCTAGCAAAGTGGGAAGGGTGATTATAAATGTTAGAGTGACTGTGTGGAGAGAGCCACAATGCAGAAATTGTGACTTTTGTACAGGGATGGAATCACAGCATGGCAATTTGGCAATAACAAAGTCAGGAAAATAAGTTCCTTGACCTCACTCTTTCCCCCTCTCCCGATTTCCTATCAGTATTTCCAATTGGTCAAACCCAACTAGAAATATATGCATTAATGTAGCCCACAAAGATTGTCCCCCTTTCCAGGCACAGAGAAGGGTGGAAAGTGATGAGGAGGTGAGATAGAGGATCAACATGGAGACAATGAGATGAACAGCACATTGCTTTTAAGATTACACATCATGAAAACTGCTTGATTATCATATCAGTTACATTTAGACATTATTTCAAGAAAATAGACACCCTGCATATTATTTCCTGATTTATTTCCCTAAGGCACTGGTTTCTTGGGAGAAATGGGCTCTCCCCATAAGACTTGACTTCAGTCCTGCTCATCAGAGAAGACTGAGATTTTCCTTATTACTTCCCAGTATGAAACCAGAGATGGGTCCAGTCACACCAGTTTCTAGTCAGGAGCTCCACCCACTCTTGGTTGTGACAGCCTACCTGAGGTAGGTGCCAAGCCAATGGGGTTTCTGCTATTCTCTTGTTCAGGAAGGAGAAGTAATGTTGGTATTTACATTATCTTTTCATTAAGCAGAAGCTGCATGTTTGGAAAGGAACCCAAGATATTCTCAAATCCAGTAAACTACAATAAGGACATCTGTTTTTTTTATGCCCATCTGGTATCCATTCTCCTTTTTCAAATAATTGTACTTAAAATTTCTTTTGGGGAGCTACCCTCACCCACTCTCAGTCCATGAAATTTGAGTGAGATGATTGCATCCAAGGATAGTCTTGTGCTCAAGTTCTTGTCCAATCAGAGTGCCCCTGGCCACAGCAGGGAGGTCAGGGAGAGGCCCATGACCTTGATGAGCCAGAAGACAGCAAGTAGCAGTTGTCTTGTTGGAACAACTGGTAAAAGTAACTTTCAGCTAGGGTTGCTGAGTTAGTAGGAAAATAAGCCTGGAGTTGCTGACACTTATCTTTGTCAACATGAGGTGAGAGCTGGCTTAATAATGAAGCTGACACAGAGGAGAACAAAGCTGAGGTAAATGAAGAACAGAGAGCTGGCAACAATGAGCACTAATGAATTAAAATGGCTTAATGGAGTTTGATTTGGAAAATGTTTTCTGTATAAAATTCACTGGTGTTGGAATAATTTAGACTGAAGTCTTTCTATTTGTGAACATGGAGTCAAAGTGTTATTGGGTTCAAACCAGTAGGTTAAACTCTTACAATGCCCTAGATTTAAAAAATGTGGAAAGGATCTAACCCATGATCCAAATGCTACATTCACTGGTATGGTATCAAATACCAGGTCGATGGACACAGCAGTCAGTTAGCCACCAGGTCTCTGGCAGAGTCATAAAATTATTGTGCAGGATACATTTGAAGATCAGATTTCTAAGCCATATATTTTTTCATCCAAAATATTTTTATTGATGCCAGACACTATTCTAAGCACTAAGAATACAACAGAAACAAAACGAGGTTCCTTCCCTCTTGGAGCTTACATTGTAATAGGGGAGTGTCTTAGTTTTCCAGAGCTGCTATCAAATATACCACAAACTGGTTTTGGATTAACAAGAATGTATTGGCTCTCAGTTTTGAGGCTAGAAGAAGTCCTAAATCAAGATATTGGCAAGGTTTGCTTTCTCCTGGAGTCTGTAGAATTCTGGTGCTCGTTGCCAGTAATCCTTGTGGATTGCATCCCTGCCTCCCACCACATGGTGATCTCTTGTGTCTGGTTTTCCAGTTTCTTCTGACTCTTCCTTGGGGTTTTCTCCAACGTCTGGCTTCTGGTTTCTTCTCTTTATAAGGTCTCTAGTAATATGGATTAATACTCATCCTCATTCAGTTGGGTCACATATTAGCTAAAAATATCTTCAAGAAGTCCTATTTACAATGGGTTTATAGCCACAGAGATGTGGATAAGATTAAGAACATGTCTAAGTTGGTATACAGAATTCCACCTACCACATGGAGATATACAATAAGGACATATATAATATGTTGGGTGGAGATATAAAAAGGAGAATAAAGCAGTGTTCAGAAAGGAAGTGATGAAGTACCATTAAGATATAGTCAGGGCAAATAGCTTAGGAGTTTGGTGCCTTGCCAGGGGGCCCTACTTTGGAAATTATGCTCCCTAGTGTGACAGAGTGGGAGTCAGTTGTGGTTTCCCTACACATGGCTCTTCTGCCCCTCTAGTACAGTTAGTACTAGAGCTGATAGGTGTATGGCCAAGAGACTTAAATCTTCAGGCTGTCTATGTGCCAGCTGGGCCCTGAATCTCAAATGAGTTGCAACACCTACTCTCCAGTTCATTGGACTCACCCAGGAAAACTAACAAGGAGGAGAAGATGGACAACCACCATACCAAGGAATTGAGAGAGTCTACAACTTCAAGCAAGAGAGTTCCATCCACCAGCCACATGGAATTGAAGCCCCTTCTCAATTAGAGGTGGAGTGGGCATCACCATCCCAGAATCCTCAGGATTGGGGAATGAACCATGGACTAAAGTAGACTTACTGATATTCTACTGGAGACTTATTGTGATTCTACCAATGGAAGAAATTATATCATTGATGTGGAGGCAGTG
>JAQZBX010014352.1:0-38693 GCA_029593785.1 Cabassous unicinctus
GACTGGGTCATGTCTTCCTGGTTTTAATATGACTTTGCAATTTTTTGTTGGTGTCTAGACACCTGCTTATCTTGATGGGCATATTCAGTTGGTTTTCTTCTCTTTCTGCTCTAGGGTTTTATTTTGTTGCTTTTTTTTGTTTGTGTAGTTAAGTTTCATGTTGATAATTCATTCTTCTTATTCTATTCCCTTGCTGTTGTCTATGTTCTGGTTTCCTTTGCTTATTTAAATCATAGGATGCGACCACATGCTAGGCCACAAAAAAACAATCAATGAATTCAGAAAGATTGAAATTATGCAAAGTAATTTCTCTGATCTCAATGGAATGAAGCTGGAAATCAGTAATGGTAAGAGAAACAGGTTAGGTAAAAATGTATAGCAGTTAAACAACACACACCTAGACAATCTGTGTGTAAAGGAAGACATTGCCAAAGAAATCAGTAACCACTTGGAAATGAAAGAAAATGACAGCACAATGTATCAAACTCTATAGGATGCAGCAAAAGCTGTACTGAGAGGGAAATTCATAGCCATAAATGCCTATATTAAAAAAGAAGAAAGAACTAAAATTAAAGAACTAATTGCACATTTGGAGGAATTGGAAAAAGAATAAAAAACTAACCCCAAAGGAAGTAAAAAAGAAGGAAATAACAAATATTAAAGCAGAGCTAAATGAAACTGAAAATAATTAAGCACGAGAAAAAAAGTAAAGCTAAAAGCTGGTTCTTTGAGAAGATTAGTAAAATTGACAAAGATTTATATAGACTAACAAAGAAAAAAAAAAGATGAAAATATTTAAAAGAAGAAATGAGGAAAGGAATATCACCACTGACCCAACTGAAATAAAGAGTATCATATGAGAATATTTTAAATAATTGTATGCCAATAAGATGGATAATTTAGATGAAAAGACAGATTCCTAGAAATGCACAAGCAGCTTACATTGATGAAAGAAGAAATGGATGAACTCGACAGAACAATCACAAGTAACAAGATAGAATTAATCATCAAAAACTTTTGAACTAAGAAGAGACCAGAATCTGATGGCTTCACAGGTGAATTCTATCAAACATTCTTGAAAAAAACTAACATCAATCCTGCTTGATGTCTTCCAAAAAATAGAAGTGCTGGGAACATTGCCATTCTATGAGGCCAACACCATCCTAAACTAAGCCAAACAAAGACACCCCAAGGAAGGAAAACTTTAAATCAATCTCTCTAATGAGCCTAGATGCTAAAATCCTGAACAAAATCCTTGCTAATTATATTCAACAATATATCAAATGAATTATACCCATAGACCAACTGTGTTTTATCCCTAGCATGCAAGGGTGGTTCAACTTAATAAAATCATTTAATGTAATACATCACATAAGCAGATGAAAGAAAAAAAAATCCCAAGATAATGTCTATAGATCCAGAAAAAGCATTTAGCAAAACGCAGCAATTTTTCTTGATAAAAACACTTGAAAACATAGGAATAGATGGAAATGTCCTCAACAAGGTAAAGTGTATATATGAAAAACACACAGCTAACATCATATTCAATGGTGAAATCATAAAAGCTTTCCTTCTAAGATCTGTAAAAAGAAAAGGATGCCCACTGTCAATGCTCTTATTTCACATTGTGTTTGAAGTACTTGTTCAGGGACTTAGGCAATAAAAATTTATAAAAGCCATCCAAATTGGAAAGGAAGAAATAAAAAAAAATTCACTGCACTTTGAAAGTCCTGAAAAATCTACCACAAAGCTTCTAGTGCTTATAAATGAGTTTAGTAAAGTGGCAGGGTATAAGAATAATATGCAAAAATCAGTAACATTTCTGTACACCAAAAATGAGCAATGTGAGAAGGAAATCAAAGGAAAAACCCCATTTACAATAACAGCTAAAAGAATCAAATACATAGGAATAAATTTATCTAATGATGTAAACAACTTCTATGCAGAAAACTACATAACACTGTTAAAGGAAATTAAAGAAGACCTAAATGAATGAATATTAAATGTTCTGGATAAGAAGACTAAACATTATTCAGATGTCTATCCTAACCAAACTGATTTAAAGTTTTAATGCAATACCAATTAGAAATTACCACACTATTTATTACTGAATTGGAAAAACTGACCATGAAACTTATTTGGAAGGGAAAGAGGCCCTGAATAGCCAAGACATATTGGAAAAAAAAAAAATCAGAGGAATCACAATACCTGACTTGAAAGCATACTACAAAGCTACAATGGTCAAAATTGCATGGTATTGCCACAAGGATCGACATATTGACCAATGGAACTTAATTGAGAGTTCTGATATAGATCATTTTATATTCAGTCAACCGATATTTGACAAGGTCCCCTGAACCACTCAACCAAGAGAGAATGACCTTTTCAACAAATGGTTCTTGAAGAACTGGATATCCATATCCAAAAGATTGAGAGAGGAACAGCATCACACATCTTATACCAAAATTAATTCAAGATGCTACAAGGATCTAAATATAAAAACCAATATGGTAAAGACCTTGGAAGATAATACAGGGAAGCATATACAAAAGCTTGCATTAGGAAATGGTTTCATGAACTTTACAACCAAAGCACAAGAAACAAAAGAAAAATAGATAAATGGTACTTTCTCCAAATTAAAATCTTTTGGCTCTCAAAGGAGTTTGTCAAGAAATTGACAAAGCAGCCTACTCCATGGGAGAAAATATTTAGCAACCCCATATCTGATAGGTGTCTAATATCTTGCATATATAAAGAAATTCTACACCACAAAAATAAAAAGACAATCATCCCATTTAAAAAAGGTACAAGTGATTTGAATAAACACTTCTCCAAAGAAGAAATACAAATGGCTAAAAAACCCATAGAAAGATGCTCAACATCAATAGCTATTAGGGAAACGCAAATCAAAAATACAATGAGATATCATCTTCCACTCATTAGTCTAGCAGCTATTAAAAAGAAACAGAGGACTACAAGTGTTGGATAGGATGTGTAGGAATGGGAACACTATTCACTGCTGATGGGAATGCAGAATAATGCAACCATTGTGTAGGACAGTCTTGTGGTTCCTCAGAAAGCTAACTATAGAACTGCCATATGTTCCAGCAATCTCACTACTGAGTATATATCTAGAAGAACTGAAAGCAGGAAAACGAACATATATATGCACACCAATATACATAGTGGCATTAGTCAATATTGCCAAAAGTTGGAAACAACCCAAATGTCCCCCAACAGATGAAAGGATAAGCAAACTCTTGTATATACATACAATGGACTATTATTCAGCTGTAAGAAGAAATGCACTATTAACACTTGGGCCCTTATTGATTACCAATGTTATTCCATTGTGGTCCAAGAAATTACTTCGTATAATCTCAGTCTTTCTGAATTCTTTGAGACTTTTTCTGTGGCCTAGCATGTCGTTTATCTTGGAGTATGATCCATGTGCACTTGAGGAGAATGTGTATCCCACTGTATTTGGGTGTAGTTTTCTGTATATGTCTATTAGGTCCAGATCCTCTAATGTATTAACCAAAGTCTTTGTTTCTTTATTGATTTTTTGTCAAGAAATTCTGTCTAATGGTGATAACGGTGTTTAATGTCCCCCACTATAATTGTAGAGGAATCTATTTCTCCACTTAGCTTTTCCATTGTTTGCCTCATGTATTTTGAGGCACGTTCCTGTTAGGTGTGTAAATGTTTATAATTGTTCTTTCTTCTTGAAAGATTACCCCTTTCACTAACATATAGTGTTCATCCTTGTCTCCTACAATAGTTTTACATTTAAAGTCTATTTTGTCCAATATTAGTATGGCTACTCCTGCCCTTTTTTGATTATTGTTTGCTTGTAAGATTGTTTTCCAGCCATTCACTTTCAGCCTCCATGAATCCCTAGGTCTAAGGTGGGTTTCTTGTAGACAACATAAAGATGGGTCATATTTCTTAATCCATTCTGCCAAACTGTGCTTCTTGACTGGTGATTTTAATCCATTAACATTCAGTGTTGTTATTCTCAAGGAATTACTTACATTAGCCATATTTTCTTTGGGTTTATGTATGTCATGTGTTGTTTTTATTTCTCTTTTTGTTGTTTTAGTTGTTCTTACACTCTCCTTCAGCTCTCTCTCTCCTGTTTTTTCCTTTCAACCTGCAGAACTCCCTTTAGTATTTCTTGAAGGGCTGGTTTCTTTTTGGAATATTCTCTTAATTTCTGTTTATCTGTGAATATTTTGAACTCTCCATAATTCTTGAATGCCTTCTTTGCTGGGTAGAGATTTCTTGGCTAGAAGTTTGTTTTTTTTTTAGTACCTTAACTATGTCATACCACTGCCTTCTTGCCTCCATGGTTTCAGATGAGAAATCAGCACTTAATCTTATTGATCTTCCCTTGTGTGTGATGGTTCTCTTTTCTCTTGCTGCTTTCAGTATTTTCTCTTTGTTTTGAGCATTGGACAGTTTAGTGAGTATATGTCTTGGAGTAGGCCTGTTGGGATTTTTACTGTTTGGGGTGCACTGTGGTTTCTGGACTTGTACATCCATCTCCCTTAATAGGGTTGGGAAGTTTTCAGCCATTATTTCCCCCAACACTCCTTCTGTTCCCTTTCCCTTCTCTTCTCCCTTTGGGATGCCTATGTAATGCATATGTTTTTACATTTTGTGTTGTTGTTGAAATCCCTAAGTCCCTGCTGGATTTTTTTCTATCTTTTCATCTATCTGTTCTACTATCTGTTTCATTTCTGTTGTACTGTCTTCCACATCACTAATTCTTTCCTCTGCCTGTTCAAATCTACTGTTATGTGCTTCCAGAGTCTTTTTGATTTCTTGGATTGTGCCATTCATCACCATCATATCTGTTATCTTTTATGTATGTTTACAGTTTCTTCAGTATGTTCTCCCAGTGTCTTCTTCATATCCTTAATCTCTTCCTTCACATCATTAAGTTAGTCCATGATATTTGTTTGGACAGCTTTGATTAGTTGTTCAGTGTTCTGTACCTCTTCCTGGTTTTCAGTTTGCTCATTGGATTGAGCCATGTCTTTCTATTTCTTAGTATGGTTTGCAATTTTTTGTTGCCTTCTGGCCATCCTTTTATCTTGATGGGTTTATTCAGTTGATTAGCTTCTCTATTTACTCTATGGTTTTATTTAATTGTTGTTTTATGTGTAAGGTTTTTCTTATTAACTTTGTTTTTCTTATTCTATTTTGTTGCTGTTGTCTATGTTCCCTTGGAGGAAAAATATAGGGCCAGGGAAAGTGAAAGAGGTAAGAAAAGGAAAAGGATAATAGTAATAATAGTAGTAATTGTTAGAAGAGGAACCATTTAAGACCTTGGAAAATGAATATTTAACTCATGTAAGCAATGTAGAGTAATAGGAATAGAAAAGTGGGGTACTAACAATGACATGGCAAACCAAATAGAGAAAGATATATAGACTGCATTAAAAGGCAAGTATATTGAGGATAGAGGGAAAGAGAAAAGAAAAAAACAAAAAGAAAATAAGTTAATAAAAGAAAGAGAACAGGATAGATTAGGTAGAAATAAAAACCAGAAAATTTAGGGACTAAACAAAGAAAGGTGGAATATAAGAACAACAACAGAAAGTAGAAGATAGATTGATGTAGGAAGGAAAAGAGATAGCCTTGGTATACAAAATTGGTATATACAGAAAAGGGGAAATTAAGGAAGAGGAAACACAGTAACCAAGAATCAAGCCAGCAGCACCTTGAAGAATTTATCTCTTCATCTGGCTCCCTCCAGATCAATGCCCTGAGGCCTCCTACTCTGTGGGTTCCCAAAAACAGCTCACTTGGGCAGGATCTTGCCCCCATTCAGCTGTTTTTTTGTGAGAGAGGTCTGCCTATGTTCCTTTGAAAGAAAAAAAATGGGACCAGATTAAAGAAAAGAGACACGAAGACAAAAGGAATAATAGTAATGGTATTATTAAAAGACAGGGGAGCAAACATACAAGACCTAGGAAATTGAAAAATTAACATGAGTAAGAAGCATAGAGGAATAAGATTAGGAAAGTGGAATTGAAACAATGAAACAGGAAACAGAATAGAGAAACAAATATATAGAATGAATTAAAATGCTGGAATGGTGAGAAGATGGGAAATGAAAACAGAGAAGAAAGAAAGAAAAAAGTAGAAAAGAGAGTATTACAGAGAAAAAGGGAGAGAGGGATAAATACAAATAAGAAAGATTGGAGACCAAATAAAGTGGTGGAATGAAAGAATAACTATAGAAAACAAAAGGTATAAAGATGAAAGTGTGAAAAGAAGTAGCATAGGTAGAATAGATTAGTAACCAAAAGAATGAAAGAAAGAAAAAGCAAAAGTAAACAAGCAGAGAAAGAAAGGGGTGGGGATACAAAACAAGCAAGAAACAAGACAGTAGCAGCTCATTTAAAAAAAAATAAAAAAGGAGATAGAAGAAAATAATAATAATAAACACGGAAAAACAGCCTTCTTTCTTAGACCCCTAAGGATCTTCTCAGGCTGCTGGTGTTCCTCAATCACTCACCCTGCAGCCTGCCCTCTGCAGGTTTTGAACTAGGTTTTAGTGAGTAAAGTAAGGGAAATAAAAGAAAACTAACTTAAAAAAAATAATAATAAGAGATCCAATTAAAGCTAATACAAAGAAAATGTCTATATGTTCCCTATCATAGTTTCAGCTGGCTGGCTGATAACCTGGTGGACCACTTAGCAAGGAATAGCCAAGAATTGAACCAGGGACCTTACATGTGATAGTAGGTCACTGAGCTATTCTGCCTCCTTGGGTTAATTAGTCTTTCAGAAGGCTATCCTCCCCTTTTCCCTAGGGCAGGTTAGATCCTCTGCAGCCAGCTGGAGTGGTGCGGATTACATCCTGTCTCTGCCGCCTCTCTGATGTAATTTCTTTCTTGACCTAGGTGGCTGGGTATGACCACCAGCCTGGGATGATCCTCCTCCCTTCTCGCTGTTAAGTTGTGGTCCCTTCCGATATTCAAGGGGGGTTCAGCTGGCTAAACTCACTGCAAAAAAAAAAAAAAAGAAAAACTCTCTCTACTCCCCTGGCCCCTCTTCCTCACAGGGGATCTGCCTTCACACACCCATTTGGAGCAGGAGTCTGAGTCTCCACCTAGTCTGTCTGCCCTGAGGGCCAGGTATGTGTACCCCTTCCAGTCACTGAGGTACACAACCTCCGATTATTCCTGGATTCCCTACCTGTCCAGTACCCTCCTGAATGACTCAGAGCACTTCTTGTGGAAGTAGGAATCTGCTCTGCTCTCAGTTATATACAATTCGCCAGAAGTTTTACCCTCACTTAATATTTCTGGGGTGGGAGAGGGGAGCCTTTCCCGGCAGCCGGAAGTTTTAATAACTCATGATTACTTGTTTTGGCTTCTTAGTGTCTCTCACCCTTGCTCTTCTGGGAGTTGGTAAGCAGCGTCCTGGTTTGCTGTGCAACAAAGCAGGTCCCCATGGCAGTCTCTGGCTTTTTCTTTGTTGTTTTAATGAGAGCTAAGATTCATATGTCTAACCCGTCAGCCATGTTCCCACAATCCCCTCAAGTGATTTTTGACAAGGCTGTTAAACCCACCCAGCTGACCAGAACAGTTTATTTAAAAAAATGGTGCTGGGAGAACTGGATAGCTATAACCAAAAGAAAGAAAGAAGACTCCTATTTCACACCTTATACAAAAATTTACTCAAAATGGATCAAGGACCTAAATATAAAAACAGCAACCATAAAATTCCTAGAAGAAAATGTAGGAAACCATCTTCAAGACCTTGTGGTAGGTGGTAGTTTCTTCAACCTTACACACAAAGCATGAGTAACAAAAGAAGAAATATGTAAGTGGGACCACCAAAAAATTCAATGCTTTTGTAACTCAAAGGACTTTTTGAGTGAAAAATTCAAATGCTTTTCACTCAAAAGAGTGAAAAGGCAGCTGACTCAATGGGAGAAAATGTTTGGCAATCACATATCTTATAAGGGTTTAATATTCATGATATATAAGGATATCATACAACTCAACAATAAAAAGACAAACTATCTGATTTAAAAATGGGCAAAAGATTTGAAAAGACAATTGTCCAAAGAAGAAATACATATGGTGAAGAAACACAGGAAAAAATGATCAACATCATTAGCGATTAGGGAATGCAAATGAAAACTACAATGAGATATCATTTCACAACTATTAGACTGGCTGCTATTAAAAAGAAAAAAACTAAATGTTAGAGATAATGTGGAAAGAGAGAAACACTTATTCACTGTTGGTGGGAATGTAGAATGGTATAGCCACTGTGAAGGACTACTTGGCATTTCCTAAGCAAGTTGAATATAGACTTGCTATGGGACCCAGAAATACCATTGCTAGGTATATACATAAAAGAACTAAGATTAGTGACACAAATAGACATCTGCACCATATCACTGTTCATATCAGTGATATTCATGATAGCCAAAAGTTGGAAACAATCCAGGTGTCCATCAACTGAAGAATGGATAAACAAATTGTGACGTATATAAAAGATGGACTATTATGCAACAGTAGAAGAAATGAAGGTGTGAAACATAATACAACATGGATGAACTGGAAGATATTAAGTTGAGTGAAGCAAGCCAGACACAAAAGAATAAATACTGGATGAATGCCCTAGTATGAACTCAGTACATGATATGAAATATAAATATATTACATGAAATATGAAAATAGGTAGAATTGCATATAAAAGACCATTTTTCTTTGAAACTGAACAAATTCAGTTTGATATTAATACAAAACATATTAATATCAGTCAGAAAAAAAGCACATTATACTAAGTGAAGGATACCAGACACAGAGTAATACATACAGTAAAAGTGTATGATTTCATTTATATAAAATGTAAATATAAATCAATTTATAAAGATAAAATTAGATTCATGGTTATATAGGTCTGAGAAAGGAATGCTAAGGATTGTGGAGTCTTTCTTTCTGCAGTAATGAAATTGTTCTAAAGTAATTTAGATGGTGAATGTACAACATTGTGATTATACTAAAAGCCATTGATTACAACATTTGGATAGAATAGCCAGAAACAGCAGCTATGTACAGAAGGGGAGGCATAGAGAGATTGAGAGGTGAGGGATTTTCTTGTTTGTCTTTTTGTTTAATACTATAATTGAAATAATGAAAATGCTCTAATAATGACTGAAGTGATGAATGCACAATTGTGTGATTATATCAAATACCACTGATTGTACACTTCAGATGAATTGTATGCTTTATTTATATGTATCAATAAAATTGATTTTTTTAAAAAATTATAGGAGATTCCCATATAACTAAACCCTCATTGAAAGATTTTCTCATTGAAATCTTTCATTAATGTGGTACATATTTTACAATTGATGAACACATATTGAAGCACTGATACTAAACATGTTCTATAGATTACATTATGTTTTGCATTTTGCACCACACAATTTTGTACATTTTGAAAAAATGTATAATAACTAGTATCTTTCATTGTAATATCATGCAGAACTATTCTAGTCTCTCAAAAACGTCCCATGTTACACATATTTTCCCCTCTTCTTCCTCTCAGAACCTCTGGTTACCACTGTCTTTATATCAATGTTACAAGTTCTTCCATTTCTACAATAATAATACATCTACTTTAGTCTATATTTGCGTTCTCCTCCTTATGATCGATCATTCCTATTTCTTAAGGATTTTGTGATGGTGGAGCCCACTATGCTTCTGATTGAGAGGGGATTTGCTCCCATGGGGCAGATGGATGGAAGTGTATTACAAGCAGTTGTAGATACCCTCTGCTTCTTGGGATGGGTGTTGTACATCATCATCCTTTTGTTAGTTGTCCCAAGTGAGTTCAAAGACCTGGAGAGTAGGTGTTGGCTGTAGCACTGATGAGAATTAGGGCTAAACTGGTGTAAGAACAGACCAAATATATAAATCTCTGAGACCTATATTTAATGGGTATAGAGCTAATTATTAGTTCAAATAAAACGGTAGAAGAATCATGTGTAGGGTAATTATAAATGAGTATAACTTTGTGATATTGGGGAAATAGGTTATCATATATTCCAAAGTAATATTCACTGATGGGGTGCTGATTTCATGGAGTTATATCCTGGTAACTATCTTCCAAACTCTGCCTCTATGGGTCTGCTCAGTATCCTTAGTTCATATCAGTGAGATCATGCAATATTTGTCCTTTAGTGACTGGCTTACTTCACTCAACATACAATCTTCATGATTGATGCTTGTTGTTGAATGTGTCAATACTTTATTTCTTCTCCCAGCTTAGTATTATTCCTTTATATGTATATATGACATATTGCTTATCTATTCATCTGTTAATGGACAGTTTGGTTGTATCTAACTTTTGGCAACTGTGAATAATGCTGTAATGAATATTGTTGTGTGTGTGTGTATATATATGCTCATGTCACTGCTTTCAATCTTTCTGTGTATTTTCCTGGTACAGCTAGATCACATGGCAATTCTATACTTAGCTTCCTGAGGAAACTCCAAACCATGCTCTACAGTGGCTGCACCATTCTACATTTCCACCAGCAGTGGATGAATTCTACTATTCCTCCACATCCTCTGTAACACTTGTAGTTTTAAGTTTTTTAATGGCATTCCTGGCATTCCAGTGTCTGAGACTGAGTACACTGTAACCAAACTGAAGCACCTGAGCTAAGTCTCAGGGGATGTTTGTCTGCTCTGGTTCCCACCATCAGAGAAATCATAGAGGCCTTGGCACTGGGCATTCCCAGGGCCATCCTGGACTTGGGAGATGGACTGAATACAATCTGGACCAAAGCTGACAAGCCATGTATTGCTCCTTCTTGGAAAAGAGGCAAAAAAGAGACTTTTTCTTCCACCTATTCTTACAAAGGTCTTAAGAAGCAGTCTTACTTTATGCCTCTACTGCCTGGGAGGTTCCCAACTGAACCAGCCATCAAAGACCAATAAGAGATTAAAGATCAATTGTTCCAGCTAAAAGGCCTGCGGGCCCTAGAGCAACCTGAAGCAATAAACTCCCATGATGTGGGTGGAACCAGAACTTCACTAGCAAATGCATTTTCACAATCTCAAATGAGAAATTCAGTAGTAGGAAGTAGAAAGATTAGGTGTGGAGTCAAGTTTAATTATGAATACAAACCAGGGTCTGTGAGCCCCTGGGAAAAGCTTAAGGGGCTACCCCATGGCACCCAGCTCAGCCCTGCCTGCTGCTACCTTCCCACTCCATCCCAGACCAGGGAGTGGGTGTAGTTGACAGTTGGCCAGGCCAGCAAAGGTGCAGACCCGCAGGTAGACTCAAGCCCTCAGCTCTCCACCATTGCCACTGCCACAGAGGGGAGTGGGCAGAAGAAAGCAGTGGTAGCCAGGCCTGGGAGCAAAGCCAGTGGCTGCTAAAAAGACATGAAAAAGCAGCTTCACTCCACCTGGAGCTTGGTCCTGGAACCCCTGTTGAGGCAGGTTACTGCTTTAAGCCCCTTCCATGCATCCCCACCATCCTGGCAGTTGTGAGTTCTAAGAAGCCTGGGGCACAGTGCAGACACAGAGAGATCCCAGGCTCTGGCCCCCTCTCTCCTGTGATTATGTCCTATGGGGGCCCAGAGGGGAAACCATTTAAAATGAATAATCAAAAGAGGGCATTAAACAGGCTGTGCTTCATTGTTTGTCTCACTGGTATCTCTTCTCATGGCTAGTTTCGCCAAAATATGTTGCTGGATTTTCTCTAGGTTCTTGGCTAAGCTTCAGATAGTGAATTTTAAGTGCAAGCCAGTTTAGCTAGGCCAGTAATTTATTAAGGAACTGAGAGAAGATAAATGGGATAAAATTACAGATTATGGGTCCCAGGTAGAGAGGAAAGGGGCTGAAAAGAGATAAAGAGGCCTGCTTTACAGATTACAATTCCTCATTACAGACTACAAATCCCCTGGTTTACTTGAGTGTTGATCCAGGCAGTGGGAAAAAAGGCAAGAACAGGATTGATTTGGATTTCATGCTTGCTTTTTAAACCATTAATTATTCCACCCCTTTATTAATGACAGGGGAGGAATCCCAGTTGTTTGCTGTTTTGATTGATTACCCCATCCTTCAGTCCCTAGGTAGGGCCCAAAGATAAGGCCCCTGGATAATATCCAGGACTTCCCCTTGATTCCAGATGAAATCCTGTTCTTAATAGGGGTTACCACTACTGTTCTTCCAGCAGCCATCTTGTGGGGTATCAATAACCACGAGTGTTTCCTGCCAGGTTCCAGATCCATGCCATGATTTCTAATCTAGCCTGCCTCCCCAGGACCAGCTAGGCTTCTCCTCTCAGGCTGCCTGTTTTAACCAAGCAATCACCCCCCACCCACCCACAAACACACAAAAACCGAAAAACAGACCTCCCTCTCAGGCAAACAGTGCCTCACTAGTCTATTCCTCTCCATTTACTTGTACCTTCCAATCAATCACGCCACAACAAGCCTTTCTGCCAGTGCCAGGATAAGGAGAAAAAAAAAGAGAAAAAAGAGAAAGGATATAAGAAACCTCTGGCTAAGTTCCCTCAGCTCTCTCTGTGCTTGCCCATGTCTCCCCTACCCTAAATAGGCTGTGTACAGGACTGCTTGTGGGATCCTTTCTCAGCAGAACCATCTCCCACAGTGCCAGCTTTGCAGTTTTCCTCTCCTCCTGGGCCCTCTGTTACACTTCACTCTTCTCCCGGGACCACTGCGTGGCTCCCGTTTTCCCTCGTGCCCAGCCGGGAACCCTCCTTCTCCAGCCACCCTCTCCTATTGGCCCTGTGACAACTCAGCTTCCCTTATGCCTGGCAAACTTGCCTATGTTCCCATAGTTTTTAGAGAAAGTGTGTAGACTAGAGTTCCCTACTCTGCCATCTTGGATCTATAGTTTTCTTGTGGGAATTTTGCAATTTTCTATATAAAGTATAATGTCATCTGTGAATTGAGATAATTTTTCTTCTTCCTTTTTACTAATATGGATGCCTTTGATTTCTTTTCCTACCTTATTGTTCTTCATAGAACTCCAGAAAATATTGCATAACAGTGGTTTAAGTGTGTAGCCTTGTCTTGTTCTTCTTTTTAGGAAGAAATTTTTCCATCTCTCATTGTTGAAAATGATATTATATATGGGTGTTCATAAATGACTTTCATCATGTTGAGGAAGATTCCTTCCATTTCTAGCTTTCTGAGTGTATTTTTTTAAAATCAAGAAATAATAGTAGATTTTTGTTAAATGCCTTTTGTGTATCAATTGAGATGCTCATTTGTTTGTTTTCTTGTTGTTCTATTGAGGTGATGTGTTACATTCATTGATATTCTTTTCTGAAACCACCATTACATCCTGGGAAAATACCACTTTGTCATGGTACATAATTCTTTTCATATGCTGTAGATTTGATGTACTAGTGTTTTCTTGAAGATTTGTGCATCTATATTCATAAAGGAAATTTGTCTGTAATTTTCTTTCCTCGTGCTGTCTTAAGGCTTTGGAATCAGGATGATGCTGATTCATAGAATGAGTTAGAAAGAATTCTCCTCTCTTCTATTTATCTGAAGAGTTATGAAAAATTACTGTTAATTCTTTGAATGATTGGCAATAGTCACACAGGAAGCCCTCTAAATCTGGATTTCTCATTGGGATGTTTTTGATTATTCATCAATCTCTTTTCTTGAGGTCTCTTTCTTTTTGAGTCTGTTTAGATAAATTGTATGTTTCTAAGAATTTCCAATTTCATCTAGCTTATCTGATGTGCTGACAAGCAGTTGTTTAAAGTCTTCTCTTCTAATACATTTAAGTTCTGAATGATAAGTAATAATGTCTCTACTTTCCTTTATGATTTTAGTTATTTTCACCTTCTCTTCTCTTTGTCAATCTAGTTAAAGTTTCATCTATTTTATTGATCTTTTCCAGGAAACAAATTTTGCTTTAAGGATTCTCTCAAATGATTTCTCTCTGCTCTTTCATTTATCTTCTCTGTAATATTTATTATTTCCTTCCTTCTACTAACTTAGATTTAGTTGTCCTTCTTTTTCCAGTTCTTCAAGATATGAAATTATATTATTGTTTTTATTTTCTTTTTTTTAAAGTAGGCATGTATGTATATAAATGTCCCTTAATTCCCTTGTAATTTCATCTCTGACCCTGTGGCTGTTTAACAATCAAGCTTGGCCTTTATCTTCATAAAGGGAAAATCCATGATCTTGGAACTATGACCTGAGATTTCAGTGCAATGAGGTGGAGGACATGAGCATCTTGTCCACCTGCTTGCATAAGTTACTGTGTCATCCATGCCAGCTCATCCCTGATCCCATATGTCCAAATTTCATAAAAAATGCATTGGGCCTTGGTCTCTGGGAACTTATACTTGTTAGTCTGACATATTCCAGCTCATAGAGGACAGTTCAATGCCTATGGTCACTTGATGTCTTATGTCACCAAGGGATCATAGGACATGATGGAGTTATTATTTACTTGTTTTATTCATCTCTACTTCAGAAAAAAGGCCTTGTTTCAAAACTATAGGGGTCTATGTTGTGATTTTCCTATTACGGTTTTCTATAACTTTCTATGATTTCTAGATCTCTTTCCAGATATTTTACTATCACATATCATCACATTTATTAAATTATGTTATTATTAATTTAATTGACTGTCATTTTGGCAAGGCCAAAACTTGTTTTATATCATTATACATAAAATCAAATAAGAACTATTTTAATAGTATTCCTTTCATTTATATTCTTTCTTTTTTATGTTTTATAATATCCATATTGTAGTGGGATATCAGCAAGTTATATGTAAATATATATATATATTTGGAATATACACCAAGTGATTTACTAATTGACATGTAAAACAAAAAAGTCTCACCACTTCCATTGCTGAAGGAACAAGAAAATGGATGAAGGTGTAAAACACAGGAGTTGTTGAGATAACCTATGGAAAACTCTAGAATTTAAAAAAAGTTGTGGCAAATAAAGAACCAATGTGAACAAAATCAGCACTAGGGAAAAGAGAGAAACATAATCTAGTAATAAAAACAGGTGGGATAGTCATGAATATAGGAGCAGTGAGTGTTATCACTATTATCATACAAGCCAGTCTTATCAAAACAACTTTCAGGAGTATCAAACACTAATGCTTGGTTAGGAAGATAATTAAAATATCATCTTTGGAGTGAGCATATGGAGTTTGCTTGTGAACTTAGTGAGAGAACAAATTAATTGAAATGTTGGCAGAAAAAATGAATGAGAAGAAACCAAGCGAAAAATTTTCAATCTAACTCCACACTCCCTCTCTTATATTCTTTTCTTTTTTTATTAGAGAAATTGTAGGTTTACCGAAATACCATGCATAATATGCATAAAGTGCAGAGTTTAGATGTACAACACTATTATTATCATCTTTCATTAGTTTGGTACATTTACTATAATTCATGTAGGAAAATTAATATAATTGTGCTATTAACTATAGTCCATTGTTTACAAGTGTTCGTTGTTTGTGTTGTAGTCCTATAAGTGTTTTTTAATTTTTGTTCTAGTAATGTATATATGATTTAAAATTCCCCCTTTTAACTACATATATATACAATTCAGTACTGTTAATTATGTTCACAATAGTGTGCTACCATCACCAACATCCATTACATGAAACACTATACAGTTAAAGCATTAACTAGCCATTCCCTTTTCCCAACCTAGTCCCAGGTAATCTATTTTCAAGATTCTGAATTATGAATTTTCTTGTTGTAATTATTTCATATCAGTTAGATCTTATAAAATTTGTCTTTTTCTGTTTGGCTTATTTCACTCAACAAAATGTCTTCAAGGTTCATCCATGTTGTTGCAAGTATCAGAACTTCATTCCTATATACTGCTGAAAAATATTTCATTGCATGTATGTACCACTTTTGTTTATTCCACTTATCACCTGATGGCCACTTGAGTGGCTTTGATTTTTGTCAATTGTGAATAATGCCACCATGAATATTGGTGTGTAAATATCAGTCATTTCCCTGCTTTCAATTCTTTTGGGTTGGCAATTACCAAGTCATATGGTAAGCTATACTTAACTTTCTGAGGAACGGTCAAACTGTCTTCCACAGTGGCTGGAGTATTTTACATTGCAATCATCAATGAATATGTTCCTATTTCTATACATCCCCTCCAAAATTTAACATTTTCTGCATTTCTTTATAATAGCCTTTCCAATGTGTGCAAAATAGTATTTCACTGTGGATTTGATTTGCATTTCCATAAAAGTTAATAACGTTGAGAATCTTTTCATGTGTTTTTGGGCAGTGGTATAGTCTCTTTAGAGAAATGTCTATTTAAGTCCTTTACTTTTTTTTAAATTTGGTTGTTTGTCTTTTTATTGTTGAGTTGTAAGATTTCTTCATATATTCTGGATAAGAAGCCCTTATCAGATATGTGGTTTCCAAATATACACTCCCATTGAGTAGGTTGTCTTTTCACTTTCATGATAAAGTCCTTTGATCCACAAAAGCTTTTAATTTTGATGAGATTCCACTTAATGTTTTCTTTTGCTGCTTGTGCCCTGGATTTAAAATCTTAGAATCCATTGCCTAATACAAGAACCTATAAATGATTCCCTATATTTTCCTAGTAGCTTTACATTTATAACTCATATATTTATGTATTTAATACATTTTTTTTTCCAGGGGAGAGCGCGAACGCAGTCCCCCACTACCACAAATTATGCAGTCGAGTTTCCCGCATTTGGGGAAATCGCAGGGGTCAGCACATCTGGAGTGCAATGGATAAGCCTCGCCCTGGGAAAACCACCTTCGTGATCATGGTATCTCCCCTGCCAGGTAAGTATTTTAATACATTTTGAGTTAAAATTTTAAAATGGTGTGTGATACGGTTATCGCTTTTTTCTTTTGCAAATGGATATCCGTATCTCCCAGAACCATTTCCTGAAGAGACTATTCTGTCACACTTGAGTGGACTTGACAACCTTGACAAAAATCCATGGGCATAGATATGAGGGTCTATTTCTGAACTCTCAAACCAAACCTTTTGTTCTCTCCTTGTTTAAGTAACATATTGTTTTGACCACTGTAACTTTCTAATAAGAGTAAAGTTGAGAAGTGTGCTGCCTACAGCCTCAATCTTTGTTAAGGTGGTTCTGCTATTCCAAATGAATTTTATGATGGGCTTCAGCATCTCCATTTCTGTAAAGTAGGCTGTTGTCTTTTGATTCAGATTGCATTGAATCTGTAAATCAGTATAGGTAAAATAGACATATGGACAGTGTTTATCCTTCCAATCCATGAGCACAGAATGTACTTCGATTTATTTAAACTTTTTTTATTTCTTTCAGCAGTTTTGTAGTTTTCCATGTGTACGTCCTTAACATCCTTAGTTAGAATTATTCCTAGATATTTGATTCTTCTAGATGTTTTTGTAAATGGAATTTTTTTTCCTTATTTCCTCCACAGATATCTCATGAATAGTGTATAGAAACAATAGTGATATTTGTGTGTTAATATTCTACCTCACCACTTTGCTGAACTTGTTTATTAGTTGTAATATCATTGTTGTAGATGTTTTTTGGGGGGTTTCTATGTATAAATTCATGTTATCTGCAAATAGTAAAAAAATTTACTTCTTTCCTTTCCAAGCTGGATTTATTTTATTTCTTTCTTACTAATTTTTCTGGCTAGAACTTCCAGAATAAGTTTGAATAACAGTGGTGACAATGGGCATTCTTGAATTGTATCAGATCTTAAAGGAAAAGCTTTCAGGCTTTCTACATTCAGCATGATGTTATCAGTGTTTTTTCAAATACATCTTTATTATTTGGAGGAAATTTCTATTCCTATTTTTCCAAGTGTTGTTCATCAAGAAAGGATGCTGGATTCTGTCAAATAACTTTTCTATGTCAATTGTAACAATCACTTGTCTTTTTTCTCTTCATTTTGTTAATGTGGTGTATTACATTAATTGATTTTCTTTTATGGAACCACCCTTTCATACCCAGGTTAAATCTCACTTTATCATGTGCTGTTGGATTAAATTTGTTAGTATTTTGTTAATTTTGTTATAGATTTTAGCATCTATATTCATAAAAGCAATTGGTCTCTAATATTATTTTCTTGTCGTAGCTTTCTCTGGCTTTGGTATTAGGGTGATTTTGACCTCAAAGAATGAATATGGTCATGGTCCCTCTTCAAATTTTTAGAAGAGTTTGAGAAGGATTGTTATTAATTTATGTTGGAATGCTTGGTAAAGTTTATCTGTGAAGAAATCTGGTTCTGTTTTTTTCTGTTTTGGGGAGGTTTTAAATAACTGATTCAAACTCTTTACTTGTAATTGTTATGTTGAGATCCTCTAATTCTTCTAGAGTCAATGTATGTTTTTTGTGTGTTTCTGAGAACTTGTCTATTTCATCTATATTATCTAATATTTTGCCTTGGTGCTGTTCATAATATCCTCTGATGATGTTTTTTATATCTGGGGGTTGTGTAGTAATGCGTCTCCTCTCATTTACAAGTATATTAATTTTCATTTTCTCTCTTTTTTTCTTTGTCAGTTTAGCTAAAGTTTTGTCAATTTTATTGATCTTTTAAAGACCCAGTTTTTGTTTTGTTATTGCTCTCTCTCATTTTTTCTCTATTTCATTATATTCTGCTCTAATCTTTATTAGAACATTCCTTCTGCTTACTTAGAACTTAAAATGCTGTTCTTTTTCTAGTTTCTCCAAATGTATGGTTAGGACTTTGATTTTACCTCATTCTTTGTTTTTAATGTAAGCATGTAGGACTGTAAATATTCCTCTCAGCACCGACTTATCTGCATCTGATAAATTTTGATATTCTGTGTTCTCATTTTCAATCATCTCAATAAAGTTGTTCATCTCTCTTGTAACTTCTGCTTTGACCCTTTCTTTGTTTAATAATATTTATTTAACTTCCATATATTCATGGATTTTCCAGTTGTCTACTTGTTATTTATTTCCAGCATCATTCCATTAGGTCAGGGAAGAAGCTTAGTATAATTTCAAATTTTTTTATTTTATTGAGGTTTGTTTTGTGAACAAACATGTGGTCTTTCCTGGATAATGATATATGTGTATTTGAGAAGAATTTATATCCTGCTGTTTAGGGTGAAACATTCTGTATATGTCTATTAGGTTTGGTTCCTTTATCATATTATTCAAATCTCTGTTTTCTTATTGATCTTCTGTCAAGATGTTCTATCTATTTATTAGAGTGGTTTATTGAAGTCACCAACTATTATTGTAGAGGTGTCTATTTCTCCCCTAAGTTTTGCCAGTGTTTGCCTTTTGTATTTTGGGGAACCATAATATATTTAACGTTATTCATGATTGTTATTTCTTTTTGGTGGATTGACCTTTGTAATAATATATAGTGCTCTTCTTTTTCCCTTGTAACAAATATTGACTTAAAGTCTATATAGTTTGATATTAGTATAGTTAACCCAGGTCTCTTTCAGTTTTTAATTACATGGAGTATTTTCCACATCATTTCACTTCCAACCTATTTGTGTCTTTGGATTTAAGGTGGAATCTATTGTAAACAACATATAATTAAATCATGGTCTTTCATCCACTCTCCCATCTGCATCTTTTGATTGGGAAGTTTAATTCATTACCATACAGCATTATTTCTCTAAAGGCAGTACTTCAGCTATTTTATCTTTTGGGTTTTATATGTATATGTATATGTATATGTATATGTATATGTATATGTATATGTATATGTATATGTATATATATATTTACTCAATTTTCATTTATTGCAACATCCTTTTCTGAAAAGTGGATCTTTTGTGATATACCTGACTAATAACTTTCCATATTTGTTTCAGAGTATTTTTAAAATCCTTTCATTGTGGTTACCCAGGTTGTATTACATAACCTAAATCTGTAGTCTATTAATTTGAAAAGATAAACTTAACTTCAATACCATACAAATTCTCTGCTCACATGTTCCTCTATATTTCCTCTTTTTGCTCTTTTTGTTCCACATTACCTCATATGTTGTGTGTTCATTATCCGGAAACATGACTTTTTCTTATTAAACTGTATTCCTACTGTTATAGGAGTTAAGGAGTACAGCTGTATATTGAGGATGCAGTACTATTACATTTTGTGTTTATGTATTTAGTTACTTTTACTGAAGATCTTCACTTCTTCTCATGGCTCCAAGCCACTCTGTCTTGTGGTTGCCTTTCAACACTTTAATAATTCTTTAAGGGCTGGTTTTTTGTGTGATGAACATACTCAGTTTCTTTTTATCTTTGGATGTTTTAAACTCTCCTATTTTTGAAGTTGAGTTTTGCTTGATGAAGATATGTTGGATTATGGGTTTTCCTCTTTCATTGCCTTAATATATCATAGCACTGCTTTCTCACCTCAATGATTTCTGATAAGAAATTGGCATTTAGTATTATTGAGGACCCTTTGTTTATGATAAATTGCTTTTCTGTTGCTGCTTTAATAAATTTCTTTTTATCTTTGGTACTTAACATACCGATTAGTATATGTCTCAGAATAGTTCTAATACGTTTTATTTTGTTTGGAGTACATTGCATTACTTGGATATGTATATTTATGTTGTTCATGAGTTTTGGAATTTATGGGCATTATTTCTTCAGACATTCTTTCTGCACCTTTTCCCTTCTCATCTCCTTCTGGCTCTCTTATGATGCATATGTTTGTTTGTGTCATGCTATCACTCAAGTCTCTAAGACAATGTTCAATTGTTTCTGATCTTTTCTCTATCGATTCTTCTGACTGTATGGTTTTGGTTTTCATTTCTTCTCATTTGCTAATTCTTCTGCCTGTTCAATCTGCTGTTGTGTAACTTTAGAGTATTTTAGTTTCTATTATTATGCTTTCATCCCCATAATTTCTGTAATATTTTTTTTACTTTCAGTGTAGCCTGTTGTTAACTATTCATATTTTCTCAACTCTTCAGCACCTGACTATCTCACCACCAGGAGAAATCTCCCTTTCCTCTGTTCCTTCTACATGAATATGATAAGTTCTGTGTCTTTTGGTGCAGAATTTTTTACCCTAGTTCCTATAATTTATTTAAATTTCTCCCTCACTCAGTGCCCCCTTTTCATGGCGTATTTTCAGTTCTGGTACATGTCATGTCTTACAGCAGTTCATTTTCCCACTTTCTCTTTGTGAGGCTTTTCTGCCTCTGTTTCCTTCCCGATTTGGCTATCCCTCCCCATGGTGACAGATGGGATCAAATCGGAGATGACTGCTTTAAGTGTTCCACAAACAGACACTGGATTTAGTGTGTAGACCTGTAGCCAACAGTTTGGTGGTCTCTTTTTTCCCTGGGGTCACTTTTGTATGTGACATTCTTAAGCTACTTGTTTTCTACCCTGGGACTCTTCACACATGTGACCCTGATCTTGGATATGTGTGGGGTCTAAGTCACTACTGTGGCTGACTCTGTGGTCTGCAACCATGGCAGGAGGGACCAGTGCCTTGAGTGCTCTGTTTGACTAATAATCTGTGCCAGACTGAATGAGGTGGAAGGCTCTAGACTGGCAGATCTGGGATGTAAACCTCCTACCTGTTTTTGTTTTTTCCTTCTTTTTTCCTTTTCAAGGGAGAGTGCAAATGTTGTCCCCTGCTACCACAAATTATGTAATCATTTCCCGCATTTGGGGAAATCGCAGGGGTCAGAACATCCGGAGTGCAATGGATAAGCCTTGCCCTGGAAAAACAACCTTCGTGATCATGGTATCTCCCCTGCCAGGTAAGTATTCTCCTACCTGTTTTGGATGTGTTCTTTTTTTTTTTTCTTTTTCTTTTTTCCCCCCATTTAACATGTACAGAGTTGTTCTCCAAACTCTTTCATCCGCCACAGTTTCATGCAAGTGGGATTTAAATTTTTATTAATTGTTTCTGAGGGGAAACTTTTCCAGGGGATTTCTTATATTGCCATGTTGTTGACGTCACTTCCACACTCCCTCTTATTTATCTTTTAAACATCCACTGATATCATGGACTTTGAAAATTTAGCCACTCTAGTTTGCTATCCTTGGTGGAATGAATCATGAATCTTGTACCCCCAAAAAGGATATGTTCTTAACCTTACTCCATATTCTTTTCAGTGTGATCCTATCTTGAAAAATACTTTTGAAGATATATTATAAGTTAAGGTGTGAACTAACTTTTAAATAGTCCTACCTGGTTTGAAAACCTAATAAAGTGTGACTAAACTGAATTGGGAGGGAAGGGAAGACTTAATCAATACTTCTAGAGGATTTATAAAGAGTGAAATTTGGATGCACTCAGAAAAGTCAGACAATGTAGAATCCAGTCATCCAAGATAGCCAAAAAAAGGCAACTATGTGACAAACACAAAGATGGAAGCCAAGGAATCCAGAGATTTGTGTCAAGCCAGCAGGGGTATGCTATGGATTTGGGAAGAAAGCTAGACTTTCAAGGTCCTGACATTGGATTTCTAATATTTCAGAGTATTAGCCATAAATTCCTGTTTTTAAGTCAACAAATGTGTGACATTTTCATTTTCACTCTGGTAAAACTAGACACTGTCCATTTTCTAATTAGGATTTCCTCTTTCTTTACTCATGCATTTCCCTCAGGAAACTCCCCTTCCAATTGCTTTTCACCTAGTAAAATACGAGTCTGAAGAATTCATTTGAAATGACATCTCCTTTGAAAATCTTTCCTTTTTTTCCCCAAGGTCACTCTGATGTTTCTTCTCTATATTCACAAATAATATGATTACATGACTTTTTACTGTTCACATCACCCTCTATTATACTTTTGTTGGTAATGTAAGTATCATTCTCCAATTTTAGACTTTGAGCTTCTTGTCAGGAGATATTTCTTATACCTGAGAACATCACAGTCTCACATACTCACACCATGAACACACAATGCCCATTGTCATGCCCAAAGCCTTCTTTATTATAAATTCGTATTATGCTTGAACTGAATTGAACCACTAAGTACCAAAGTTCTATATCAGTTTGTTTTAGGTACCCAAAATGGTATATGACATGTTATTTGTTTAATGATATTTAATAAAGGCTTACATACAAAGTTGGAAAAACATACAGTTCAACCCTGATGAAGTTGCTAATGTATTATGAAAGCAAGTAAGTACCATGTAGATAAAGAAGTAAGAATATCAAAATCAATTTCATCTAAAATACCTAAAGAAGTTCTCATGGAGAAGATTATATATGTGATTAAATAAGAGAGGATTGTGAGGAAGATGCAGGAGAAAGTGGTGTTTTATGTGAGGTAAATATGAGTTATTTTACTGTGTCAAGTTTAAGCAAGTGCCACATAAGAACAATGAAATGATGGACCTCAGAACCTTTGGTTACCACCCTCTTTATATCAATGTTACAAGGTCTTTGATTACTAAAATAATAATAAGTCACTTTAGGACATTGTTACATTCCCATCTTATGTTTGCTCATTCCTCAATTTTGAGGATTTTGGGATGGTGATGCCAACTGTGTTTCCAAATGAGAAGATTAGATTCCATGGGTCAGATTGATGAAACTATCTTGTTTACAGATGTAGATAATCTCTGTTTTTTGGGATGGGTGTTGTCCATCATTATCGGTTTATTAGTTGACCTGGGTGAATCTGATGACCTGGAGAGTAGCTTTTGACAACCACTCTGCTGAGATTCAGGGATTAATTGACATAGGAACAGCCCCAAGATTTAAGTCTCTAGGACATATATTTAATACAAATAATAGTATGTATAGGTTCAAATGAAAGTGGCAGAAGAACCATGTATAGGAATATTATAAATGAGTCTAACACAATACACTTGTGGGATAGCTTATCATAATTTCCAAAGTATGGCCCACAGAAGGGGTGCCAATTTCCCTGGGTTGTCTGTCCTGCCTATAGTGTCTAGATGTCTCTAAACCTCTCAGGAGCTTGCCTGCTTGAGGTACTGTTTACTGTGGCAGTCAGTGGGGTCCTCCTGAGACATTCATGAATGGACTCTCTAAGATGCCCTCCTAACTTTGAAATTTCTTGGCCATAAAAACTAATTTGAATTTAATATTTCCCCATTTTGTCTATAACTTTTTCCAAATGTATCACTAGTTGGTGCTTGGTAATAATCTTTCAGTGCCTGGGAAGCTTATTCATAAGAAATATGTCCCATGCTGGGGGAAAGTTAGTGAGATTATATGTTGAGTTTGGCATAGAGGGTGGCCACATTTGAGCAACAATGAGACTTTCAGGAGGTGACTAAAAATATATAAAACTAGGCTAAGTTTCATTTCACAAGAACAAGGTTCATATATTCAATTACCAATATCAAGGACTTCACTTATTGGTCTGTCCTCCTTTGCTAGACACAGTCCATGTACTTAAGAGATTTTGCCACTCTATAAGACAATGCAGCAAGACACCCCAGAAAGAGAATTCAATATTTTATTGATTATTTTGCGGATCTCCACTCACCAAGACCACACACCATGACCACATGAACACATTTACATTCCAAAGAGACATGCCCTAGGTGCACCCCTCCTTACACATCACCCCACGACTGTCACCCTGCATCAGTAATCCTCCCCTGCCACAGTTACTCCCCTTATGTAGTCCAAAACTTCCCCCAAAACAAAGCTAAAATATATATTAAAAAATAAAAACTGGATTTCTATTAGCAATATTTTGTTCATTTCTGTAAGTCCTGTATATGCATTATAAGATATATTCCTAGACATTTGATTCTTTTAGTTGCTTTTGTAAATGGAATTGTTCTCTTGATTACTGGCTCAGACTGTTCATTATTTGTGTACAGAAATGCTATTGATTTTTTCATTTTCTGTCTTGCCAATTTACTGAGCTTGTTTATCAGCTCTAAAAGCTTTGCTGTAGACTTTTCGAGGCTTTCTACATATAAGATCAAGTCATCTGCAAATAATGGAAGTTTTATTTCTTTCTTTCCAATTTGGATGCCTTTTATTTCTTTTCCTTTCCTAAGTGCTCAAGCTAGTAGTACTTCTAACACAGTGTTAAATAAGAGTGGTGTCAGTTCACATACTTTTATTGTTCCAGACCTTACAGGGGAGACTTTAGGATTTTATTATTGAATATGATTTTAGTCATGGGGATTCCATATATATCCTTTATCATATTGAGGGCGTTTCCTGTATTCCTATATTTTGAAGTGTTTTTTATCAAGAAAGAATGCTATGCCCTGTCAAATGCTTTTTCTGAGTCCATAGATATGATAATGAGATTTTTTTAAGCTGTAAATTTCATGTATTACATGTTTTGATTTTATGTTGAAACATCCTTGCATAACTGAGATAAAACTCACTTGGTCATGGTGTATAATTCATTTGATGTGTTATTGAATATGATCAAAAAGTATTTTGTTGAGGATTTTTGCATCTAAGTTCATTAGAGTAATTGGCCTTTGGTATTCTTTTTTTGTGGTATCTTTACATGGCTTTGGTGTTAGGGTGATATTTGCATCAAAGAAAGGGATAGGTAATCTTCCTACTTCTATTTTTAAGAAGAGTTTAAGTAGGATTTGTATTAGTTCCTTCCAGAATGATTGGTAGAACTCACCCTTGAAGACATCTGGTGCTGGGCTTTTACTGGTTGGGAGGTTTTTGGGTTTTTTTCTTAAGGATTTTTATTCATTTTTTTTGTCTCCCACCCTCATTGTTTTGCACTTGCTGTCTGCTCTCTGTGTTTTCTTCTCTACTTCTTTTCTTTTTATGTGGCACTAGGAACCAATCCTGAGACATTCCAGAGTGGAAGAGAGGTGCTCAATCTCTTGTGCCACCTCAGCTCCCTGGTCTGCTGCATCTCTTATTGTCTCTCCTCTGTGTCTCTTTTTGTTGTATCATCTTTCTACGGCAGCTCTCCACACTGGCCAGCAATTCTGCCTGGGCCAGCACTCTGTGTGGGCCAGATCTCCACGTGGGCCAGCTTGCCTTCACCAGTATATCCCGGAAATCAAACCCTGGACCTCCTTTATCGTAGATGGGAGCCCAATCACTTGAGCCACATCTGTTTCCCTGGTTGGGAGGTTTTTGATGACTAATTCAATGTCATTACTTGTGATTGTTCTGCTGAGTTCTTTGATTTATTTTTTCATCAATGTAGGTTGCTTATATGTATCTAGAAATTTATCCATTTCACATAAGTTCTCCATCTTTTTGGTATATATTTTTTTCAAAATATCTTCTTATGATATACTTTATTTCTGAGGGATCAGTTGTGATATCCCATCTCTCATTCTTTAAATTTTTTATTTGCATCTTCTCTCTTTTTTTCTTTGTTATGCTATGATTTTGTCAATTTTATTAACATTCTCAAAGAACCAGCTTTTCGTTTTGTTAATTTTTTCTTGTATTTTTATTCTCAATTTCATTTAGTTCTGCTCTAATTCCTGTTACTTCCTTCTTTGTTTGCTTTGGTTTAACATTTTTTTTAAATTTCTAGTTGCTCCATGTGTGCAGTTAAGTCTTTGCTTTGAATCTTTCTTTTTCTTTTTTTTTAATATTGACATTTTAAGCTATAAATTTCTCTCTCAGCACTGTTTAGCTGCATCCCATAGGTTTTAATATGCTGTGTTTACATTTTCATTCATTTCAAGGTAGCTATTGTTTTGCAATTTCTTTTTCAACCACTCATTGTTTGAGTGTGTTGTTTAATAATCACATATTTGTGGATTTTCCAGTTTTCCTTCTGCTTTTGGATTTCTAGCTTCATTCTTTTGTGATTGGAGAAGATGCTTTATATGAGTACAATCATTAGCAAAGTTTAAGCGACTTATTTTATGACCAGATATCAATCTAATCTGGAGAATGATCCATGTACATGTCAGAGGAAAATGTACTCTGCTCTTATTGGGTAGAGTGTTCTAACTAAGCCTAAGTCTTGTTTTGTGGTATTGTTCCAGTCCTTTGTTTCTTTGTTGATCTTCTGTGTGGATATTAAATATGCTGTTTTGAAGTTTCCAAAAATTTTGTAGAACAATTATTATTTTAGAATTGTCTCCCTTCATTTCTGTCCATTATTGAAATTGATAACTTTATGTTTCCAACTACGTTTGTAGAAGAATTATTACTGTAAAATTATCTGCTTTCACATCTGTCAATGTTTGCTTCCTGTATTTTTTGAACTTTCTAATTAAATGCACATATGTTTATAATTGTTAAATCATCTTGATGAATTGAAGTTATTTCTTAATAAATCAATTTTGTTGATACATATTAATAAAGCATAAATCCATCCAAAGTGTACAATCAATGATATTCAGTATAATCACATATTTGTGTATTCATCACTTCAATCATTCTTAGAGCTATTTCATTATTCCAATAATAATAATAAACAGCAAAACAAAACAAAAAACTCATCACCTTTCAATCTCTCTATGCTTCCCCTACCATACATAGCTACTTTTCTTTTTCCTTCTCTCTTGTATACTTATATTTTGTAATAGTCATATATGCATTATCACCATTATTCTTGTATTACATGAGGTTTTACTGTCTCGTACATACCTATGTTACATTGTTTAGCTCTACTTCCATTAATATACATGACCTTATGTTCCCTTTCATCAAATGTCATACCCATACAATAGTACTGCTAGTTACAAACACCATGATATGCTCTCACCATTTCCACACATTTCCAGAGGTTTACAAACAACCTTTTTACCAATTCTGCACAGATTAACCTTTAGCATTCCATTCATTTCTTCTTATTGCTGCATAATACTCCATCGTGTGTATATACCACAACTTCATTATCCATTCCAAAGTTGATGGACACCTGAGTTTTCAACTTTTGGCAACTGTGAATAGTGCTGCTATGAACATCAATGTGCAGATGTCTGTTCATGTCTCTGCTCTCAGTTCTTCTGAGTATATACCTAGAAATGGTATTGGTGATTCACACGGCAATTCTGTATTCAAATTCCTTAGGAAATGCCAAACACTTCTCAATGGTTGTACCATTTCCACCAATAGTGAATAAGCATTCCTATCTCTCCACATCCTTTCCAAAGTTTACAGTTTTCTGAATTTTTAATAGTGGCCAGTCTAATAGGTGTGAAATAATATCTTATTGTAGTTTTGGTTTGCATTTCCCTTCTCTCTAAAAAATGAAACTTTTTTTTCATGTGTCTCTTCACCATTATTATTTCTTCTTTGGAAATTTGACTTTGCAAATCTTTTGCTTGTTTTTTACTGAGTATTTTGTCTTTTAATTGTTGAGTTGCATGATATAATTGTATATCATGGATATTTAGCCATTATGGATATGTGATTGCCAATGTTTTCTCCCATTAATTCGACTGCCTTTTCACCCATTTGAAAAATTCCTTTAAGGTGCAAAATTGTTTAATTTTGAGGAGGTCCCGTTTATCATGTATATAAGACTCTGTTATTAGATGCACTTATGTTTATAGTTGTTAAATCTTGATGATTTGACTTTTATTAATATATAAAATCCTCTTTAGTCTCTTGTCACAGTTTTTGACTTATACACCATTTTACCTGTTATTAGTACAGTCACCTCAGCTCTGTTTTGTTTACTATTTTTGAAGAATATTTTTCTCATCCCATCATTTTTTTGTAACTTTAGTTCTAAGGTGATTCATGATAACCAGCATATAAGTGATCATTATTTTTATACATTTTTTCCAATCTCTGTCTTTTGAAAGATATTTTAATCCATTGGCAATCCAAGTAATTATTAATAAAGCAGGTATTATTTCAAATATTTGCCATTTGTTTTTTAATCTAATAAAGTGTTTTTGTTTCTTCTGTTGTTGCCTTCTTTTGTGTTTAGTTGAACTTGGTCATGAATATGGGTGATTTCTTTCTCCTTTCCTCTTCTGTATATTTTTAAAATATATTTTTATTACAGAAGTTGTGAACATACAAAACAATCATTGGCAGGAGTAGAATTGCCATATAGCACCCCTTTACCTACACACTACATTGTGGTAGAACTTTTTTTACATATTATGAGATAATATCATCAGACTATTACCACCAACAAAGGTCCATATGGTATATTTGGCACACTTTTTCCCTACCCTCAGATTATCAACACAGTACACCTTCGGTATTGATGTAAGAATATTATAGCATTGCTGTTAACAACAATCCGCTGGGCACAAAAATGTATTTTTCCCATGCTTCTCCACATTCCCACCATTCTGCAATAGTGACATACATCCACTCTAGCTCACAGAATGACACTCTTGCATCTGTTACATCAACCACTATTCTCATGCACCTCTAGTTTCACTGTGTCATTTATTCCCTAAATAATTCTCTTGCTTTCCCCCAATAGGGAGCCACATTTCTATACTACCACTTTCACGCTCAATCCCATTCATAAATCAGCTGCTACTCACAATAATGTATTACCATCTACTCTACCTGTTCCGTAATTTTATGGTCAAGTTAATTAAAACTTCTCCATTTATTTAGCATCAATAGTCCTTCTCAACACTCCTTTTGGGAAGCGGGTGTGGCTCAATCGATAGAGCTCCCGTTTACCATATGGGAGGCCCCGGGTTCGCTTCCCACACACAGCAAATGGACACAACAAACACAAGCAGCAAGGAGGGGATAAGTAAATAAATAAATAAATCTCACAAGGAGGCCCCGGGAAGCGAACCCAGGGCCTCCCGCATGGTAAACGGGGGCTCTATCGATTGAGCCACACCCGCTTCCTGCTGTGAGGTCTTGCTGCATCAGCCTACCGCGCCGCATGGGCCGGCCAGCCTGCCCTCAAAGGAGGCCCCGGGAAGCGAACCCGGGGCCTCCTATGATAAACGGGAGCTATATCCATTGAGCTACACTGGCTTCCCTGTAGCTTTTAAATCCATGCATTTTTCTTTCTATTTAGTTCCTGTTAGTGAGTTCATGCAATATTTGCCCTTTTGTGTCTGGCTTACTTCACTCACCACAATGTCCTCAAGATTAATCCATTTTATCATATGTGTCCGAATTTCATTTTTTTCACTGCAGCATAGTAATACATTATATGTATATACCATTTTTTAAAATCCATTCATTGGTTGATGAGCACTTGGGTTGTTTCCATTTTTGGGCAATTTTAAATAATGCTGCTATGGACATCAGAGTGCAGATATCTGTTTGTGTCACACTTTTTAGTTCTTCTGGATATATTCCTAGTAGAAGAATTTAGCTTCCTCAAGAACCACCAAACTGTCTTCCACAGAGGTTGCACCATTTTACATCCCCACCAATGAAGGAGTGTTCTTATTTCTCCACATCCTCTCCAGCACTTACTGTTTCCTGTTGTTGTTTTTAATTATGACCATTCTATGTGGTTTGAGATGTTATCTCATACTTGTTTTGATTTATATTACCCTAATAGCTAGTGAGATTGAACATTTTCCCATGTGCCTTTTTTGGCCATTTGTATTTCCTCTTCACAGAAAAGTCTATTTAAATTTTTTGCCCATTTTTAAAAAGTGGATTGCTTGCTCTTTTATTTTTGAGCTCTATGATCTCTTTATATAGAATGGAAATCAAAACCTTATGGGATATGTGGTTTCCAAATATTTTCTCCCATTGAGTAGGCTGCCTTTTCTCCTTATTGACAAATATTTTAAATCACAAAAGTGCTTAAGTTTGAGGAGGCCCCATTTATCCTTGCTTTCTTTCATTACTCGTGATTTGGGTGTAAGGTTTAAAAATGCAGCACATACTACTAAGTCTTGAAGATGTTTCCCTATATTTTCTTCTATGAGCTTTATGGTTCTAGCTTTTATATTTTAGGACTTTGATCTATTTTTGAGTAAATTTTTCTATAAGGTGTAAGATAGGTTTTCTCTTTATTTCTTTTGAATATGTATATCCTGTTATCCCATCATGATTTGTTGAATAGACTGTTTTGCCCCGACTGGGTGGGTTTGAAAGCCTTCTCAAAAATCTCTTGGTGATAGATGTGAGGGTCTGTTTTTGAACCATCAGTTTGTTCCATTGGTCTATGTGTCCATCTTTATTCCAGTACCATACTGTTTTACCACTGTATCTAGGTAACATGATTTAAAGTATTGAAGTGAGAGTCTTCTATCTTCACTCTTCATTTTAAGATGTTTTTGGCTATTCGGGTCCTATTACCCTTCCAAATAAATTTGATAATTGTGCTTTCCATTTGTTTAAAAAATGCTGGTGAAATTCTATTTTTACTTATTTACTTTTTATTGTACAGGGTTCAGGGAATGAGCCCAGGACCTCCCATGTGGAAATCAGGCGCTCAACCACTTGAGCTTCATCCACTCACCAGCTGGTGGAATATTTATTGGGATTGCATTGAATCTGTTTATCAATTTAGGTAGAATTGACATCTTAATGATATTTAGTCTTTCAATCCATGAGCATGGAGTGTTGTTCCAATTCTTTAAGCCTAGTTTTATTACTTTTAATGATGCATTTCAATTTTCTTAACACAAGTGCTTTACATTCTTGGTTAAGTTTGTTCCTAAATATTTGATTCTTTAGTCACTACTGTAAATGGAATATTTTTCCTGACTTCCTCCTCAGATTGTGCATTACTAGTGTATATAAACACCGTGGATATTTGCATATTGATCTTGTATCCTTACACTCTACTGAAATCATTTATTATCTCTAGCAGCTTTTTGTAGTTTTTTTTTCAGGACTTGCAAGGTATAGGATCTTATCATCTGTGAATAAGGAAAGTTTTGCTTCTTCCTTTCCAATTTGGATGCATTTTATTTCTTTTTCTTGTCTGATTACTCTGGGTGGAATCTCCAGCATTATATTAAAGCAACAGTGGTAACTTGTCTTTTTCCCCATCTCAAAAGGAAAGCTTTCAATTTTTCACAATTGAATACAATGTAGAGGTGAATATTTCCTATATGGCTTTTAATATGTTTAGAAAGTTTCCTTCAGTTCCTATCTTGTATAGTATTTTTATCAAGTAAAGATGCTGGATTTTGTCAAATGCCTTTTCCGTGTCACTTGAGAGGGTCATGTGAATTTTCTTCTTCGATTTATTAATGTCATTTATTATACTGATTGATTTTCTGTTGTTGAAGATCCTTTGCATGCCTGGTATAAACACATTTGTTCCTGATGAATAATTCTGTTAATGTGTTGTTCGATTTGATTAGCAAGAATTTTGTTGAGAATTTTTGCATCCATATTCATTAGGGAAAAGCATCAGTAATTTTCATTTTTTTATAAATATCTTTATATGGCTTTATTATTAAAGTGGTATTGGCTTCTTAGAAAGACTTTGGTAGCATTTACTCTTGTTCAGTTTTTTGGAAGAGCTGGAGTAAGATATTTATTAAATCTTCTTTGAAAGCTTGACAGAACTCACCTGTGAAACCATCTGTTCCTGGGCTTTTCATTTTAGGGTGTTGTTTGATGACTCTTTCAATCTCTTTACATGTGATTGGTTTGTTTAGGTGTTGTATTTCTTCTAGGGTCAGTGTAGGCTGTTTGTACATTCGTAGAAACTTCTCCATTTCATCCACAGTGTCTAGTTTTTTGGTGAACAGTTGTTCATAGAATCTTCTATGATTTCTTTCTGTGGAGTCAGTATTAATGTCCCAATTTTCCTTTTTTATTTCATTTATTTGCATCTTCTCTCTTTTTATCTTGTCTGTCTAGCTAACGGTTTGCTGAATTTGTTAATCTTGAAAAACCAAATTTTAGTTTTGTTAATTCTCTCTTTTGTTTTTTTGTCCTCAGTATTATATTTCTGCTCTCTTCTTTGTTCTTTTGTTAAATCCTCCAGCTGTGTAGTTAGCCATTGATTTTAGCTCTTTCTTCTTTGTTTAGTGTAAGTATTGAGGGCTATAAATTTCCTTCTCAACATTGCCTTCCCTGCAACCCATAGGTTCTGATATGTTGTGGTCTCATTTTTATCCATTTTGAGATTTCATTCATTTTTGTCAAAATTTGTTCTCTGACCCAATGATTATTTAAGGTTGTGTTGGTTAATCTTCATTTTTTTGTGAATTTTCCCTTTTTCTGCTTCTTGTTGATTTCCAAATTTTTACCATTATGATCAGAGGTAGTACTTTGTATAATTTCAATCTTGTTTATTTTATTGAGATCTGCTTTGTGAACCTACATAGGGCCTATCTTAGAGAAGAATCAGATTTGCCATTGTGTGCCTCTTCTATCTTGGAACATAATGGTTAGGTGCATATACATTTATGATTATCAGTTCTTCAGTGATTTGACTCTTTTATTAATAAATAATGTTCTTCCTTGTCTCTAATAACAGTTTTGTTATTAAAGTCTATTTCATCCAATATAAGTATAGCTACTCCAGCGTTTGTTTTTTTTTCCAGTTACTGCATGCATGGAATATCTTCTTCCAGTCTTTCACTTTCAATCTATTGGTATCCTTGGTTCTGAAGTGTATCTCTTGTAGACAGCATAAAGATGGCTCATATTTTCTTATCCATTCCACCAGTTTGTGTCTTTTGAATTCAAAGTTATTACTGTAAAGGCAATTCTTATTTAACCCATTTTCTCTTTCAGGTTTATCTGTCATATTTTATTTTTGCCATTTTTACACTTTTATTTACTTTTACTGAAGATATCTTTTTTCTAGATTCTCTTCCCAGTCTCTATCTCCTGTCTTTTCTTATCATGCTATAGCACTCAAATTCATATTTCCTGAAAAACTGGCTTCTGGAGTGCAAACTCTCTGAGTTTCAGTTTATCTGTAAATATTCTAATCACCCTCATTTATTGAAAAGCAATCTTCCTGGGTATAACTTTCCTGGCTGGCAGTATCTTAAATTTATCATACCACTGCCTTCCTGCTTCCATGGTTTCTGATAAGAAATCAGCAATTATTCTTATTGGATATTCCTTATATGTTACGCATTTCTTTTCTCTTGCTGCTCCCAGAATTCTCTCTTTGTCTTTGTCATTTGACATTATGATTAGTATGTGTCTCAGAGTTGTTCTGTTCATATTTATTCAGATGCGAGTACACTGTGCTTTTTGGAAACAAATATCTATGTCCTTCAATAAGGCTGGGAAATTTTCTACCATTATACTTTCAAATATTCCTTCTGGAATATTTCCTTCCCTTCCCTTTCTGGGACTCCCATGACATATATGTTTCCATGTATCTTGCTGTCATTTATTGCTCTGAGACCCTGTCCACTTTTATCCTAATCTTTCCTTAATCTGTTCATTTGTATGTTTTCTTTGAGTCCATGCCTTCAAGTCTTTCCTTCTGCCTCCTCACATTTACTGTTATATGTCTCCCATGTGTTTTTAATTTGATTTATTTTGACTTTCATTCCCATAAGATCTGCTATTTTTCTATGTATACTTTCAAATTCTTCTTTGTGCTCACCCAGTGTCTTCTTAATATCCTTAATTTCTTTAGTCATCTCATTGAATTTATAAGGAGATTAGTTTGAACTTCGATGCTTAGTTGTCTCAACTCCTCTATGTCATCTGAAGGCTTATCTTTTTCCTGTAATTGGTCCATATCTTCCTATTTCTTGGTATGGACTGCAATTTTTTGTTGGTGACTTGGCATCTCTTTACTAGATATATTTATGCTGGTGAAGGTTATTTAGTTTATGACTTACTTGCCCTTTCACTATTGTTGGTTGTCTAGTAGTAGCCAAGGCTGTAGTTGGTGCTGTAAGCTGTTGAGGCTGAAGCTTCCCCTGTTGCCCCAGGAACTGATGAACCTTCTCCCAACTTTCTCCTTTGCCAGTGTTAGGGACAAAATTGCAGTTTTGTGTAATAGTCCAAACTGTGCAGGCCAAGACTGGCTATTGTAGCCTTGAGAGACTGATGAAGCTTCATGCTGCATCTTCCAATGTTTGGGGTGGTGATGGAGTAGTAGGTGTGGGTATCAATCTATTCTGCGTGGGTCCAAAATGACTACAGTTCTCCAGGTAGACTGACATAGCATTTGATCCCTCCTTCCTGCCAGGCATGGGCACGGACCCTCTCGAGTTCCCAGCAATCAAATCTGTGTGGGCCTATTATGCTTGAATTTTCCCAGAGAGGCTAAGGGAGTATTGTCCCTTCTCCCATTTAATGGGTGGGAATGGAGCCACTTATCCCCAATAGATCAGTCCATTTAGGTTGAAAGTACTTGCAGTTGCCTGGAGAGGCTGAGGAAACACCAGTCCCTTCCTATCCTATTGGGTGGTAGGGCTGAAACAAGAACTCACCAGTTCAGGCTGTGCAGGCTGAACATGCCTGTCATAACCTGGAAAGGCTGATAAAACACAGTTCCTATCCTACTTGGGGGTGGAATGAAGCTACAGGTGTCTGACTATTCAGTCTGTGTGGGATAATAGCACCTGCAGTTACCTGGAAAGGCTGTAAATCACAGTCCTTCTATTGCTTATTTTTGTTGGTGATGAATCCATAGGCATTCAAAATACAGGCCAAAATTGCCTGAAGTTGCCCTGATAGTTTAAGGAAACACCAGACCCTTCATATCCTATGGGGAGGTGTGCAGTGTTGGAGATGGAATTCAATGCACATCAAAGGAACCAGTTCACTTGGTCTGAAAGTGCCTGAAGTTGCCCAGAGAGTCTGAGGAATCACAGCTCCTCTCCTACCCTATTGGGGTGCAAAGGTGGAGCCCCAGGTGTCCGACTAGTCAGTTTATGCCAGCTGACAGTGCCTGCAGTTGCCCAGACAGGCTGATACACATCCCCATAGCTTCTTCCCTGTGGGGCTGGCGCGTAGACTAGGGTTGCAGTCTGATCTGGGTGGAAAGAAGCCAGTCCCTAACTTCACTGTGATTTTCAGTCAGCCCCACATCCTTTCATGCTGGGGTAGAGTTAAAATGGTCTGTTTCTGTCTTGGACAGTTTCACACTTTAGCTGTTCTTAGGATTATAGTTTAGACAGCCATATTTATTAATCAGTAGCTGAAGTTGGTGCCCAACCATCTCTTCCATCCCTATTTATGGGAAATCGAGCTTCCAATTCCAGCTACAGAATAGCACCTGAAGCCACTTGTGGCACCAATGGAGTATGGACACTGGCCTCTGTGGCCTGGAGTGCTCTAAACATGAATCTTCTCTGCAAATGGGCCATCTCTTCCTTCCGTTCCTTCAAAGATGTTGCAGGATGCTCTTCTGGTCTCCTGGGGACCCCAAACAGGTGCTTTATATAGCTCTGGATGTTTACTAACTGACCTGTAGGACAAGCTGACTTTTGGAGCTCATTACTCTGCTGCCCTCATGCCCTTCACCCTCTTTCATTTATTTTAAAAAATTTTTACTTTGTAATTTCCATGCCTGTTTCACTTAACTTACTAAACCTATAAAAATCTAGCTTGAATCATTTCAACTAGGATAGGATACAAAATCTCTGAAGCTATAACTTTCTGTCCTCTTGATTTATGTTTTCTATTTACACAGATTACATATGTCTACTTTGTGCCAAAATCATGAAATTATGATTATATTGGATGCATTTGTAGTTTTGATCATGTCAAAAATAAAAAGTGGATTTTCACAGCAAGAATACAATAATACTGGCATTTATATTTATCTATGTGTTTACCTTTTTAATATGTTTATTTTCCTGACTTCTAAAGGAAATACCATGAAATGGGTCAATTTGAAAAATGGAAATTTATTTAGTCATGGTTATGATCCAGGAAAATGTTCAAATCAAGGCATCATCAAGATGATGCTTTCTTCTTGAAGGCAAGATACTGGTAATTATTTTCTCCTCTGCCACATGACAAAACACATGGCAGAATCTGCTAGCCTCTCCCTTCTCTTTTGGGTTTTGTTGATATCAGTTTCTTGCTTCCAGATTTTCTTTCCTTCTCTCTGTATTCATTCCATTTATAAAGGACTCCATCAAAGGATTATGACCCATCCTGAATGAGGTGGACCACAACTTAATTGATGTAACCTCATCAAAAGCCCCTATTTTCAATGGGTTCATACCCATAGGAAAGGATTTGATTTAAAACCATGTATTTCTAGGGTACATACAAATACAGTCTGAAACCACCACACACTAGGCTCTGGACAAGAGTCATGTCTTTTCCATGTACAAAATATATCCATTATATCACAATATCCTGAAACCTTAAATCATTTACAATATTATGTAACAAGTCTCATCAACATTATACATTCTATCAAACCTATAAAATTGTGTGGGGCAAAGTATAAACTATAATGTAAACTATAGTTCATGGGTAGCAGCAATGCATCAAATGTGTCATCAATTGTAGCAGATGTACCACACTTGGAAAGATGTTGTCAAGGTGGGAAATTCTGGGAGTTGGAGGGGATGGGGTATAAGGGAATACCCTATATTTTGGATGTAACATTTAGGTAATATAAAGCTTCTTTTTTTTTCTTTTAAATGATCAGTTATACATGTGTCTATCCTGGGCACAATTCTCCACTCTCTATGGGCCTGTGAAACCTAGAGAACAAGTTATCTGCTTCCATTGTACAATGGAGGGACAGTCATAGGATAAATATTTCCATTCCCATAGGGAAAAGTTGGAAGGAAAACAGGCGTCCAAAACAGTTCTGAAACACAACAGGGCTTGGTTCTTTAGATTTCAAAGTCTGAGAGTCATCTACAGAATGACGTTTTGTTCTCCAAGCTTTATGGTGTGGCAACTCCAACCCTTCTAAGTACTTATGCAGTGGTCACGCTTTTACCAAACACTGGTATGAAGACCTCACCTTCTTCAACCATCAGAGCCAGGCTCTCAACAATCCCAGGGCACAGGATCCATCCTCTTAGAACACT
Source organism: Cabassous unicinctus (assembly GCA_029593785.1). Lineage (NCBI taxonomy): Eukaryota > Metazoa > Chordata > Mammalia > Cingulata > Chlamyphoridae > Cabassous > Cabassous unicinctus. Next base: position 37,825 of record JAQZBX010014352.1, read on the forward strand.
GGATGACAACATTCTTCCTGAACAATGGTGTGGAAGGCAGATTCACCCTTTCCATATATATGGATGGGACAATTCTCTTGACCTGAGAAGATGCCATCAGAACATACCTTAGCTTCCATGGTTCTGCCCTTGAAGTCATTTTTTCCTTCAGTCTTTCCCTTTTAGTCCAGGTTGGAAGTGATTCCACTCATACAGGTCTCACAAAGAACTTGTCAGTTTTGCAGGTAAGACACAAGTTTCCAAATCATCATACAGTAGCACTTTTCACAGGTCTTTCCTGAATAAGTGCACCTCCAATCCTGAATTCACTAAAATGGATGAGTGGATCCATGTTTAGGTAACCCTCACATGGAGCACTATTCTTTGGGTACTCACTTTCTAGAAGTTCAGTATTTTCTCTACCATCAATTTCAGGTTTCATTGTAACCAGGACTTCAGTTCTCAGCTTATCCCTATATTTCTGCATTTTCTATAAGTAGCTTGGAAATCTCCTCAACTACTGTTTCCCTGATAACTTAAGATCAGTAAGTTAACCTTCCTAAAATCATTAACCATGATATATATTAATGAATATAATATAGCACAGGATTCATAATGTATACTCAGGAAACATTTTAAAACATGTAACTGAAAGCACTGTAGTTTTATTTTATATATATATTTTTTAACAGTACTAAAGTTTATCAATTTGTATGATTGAATTGGCCATTTTTATTTCTACTGCTAATTTTCACTTTGAGATTCACTGTTTCCAATTTTATTTCTACCACTATTTACTGAGAAAACAAATTAAAATATTGTGACTATTTGTAGCAAGTAATCATTAGTGTATTTGTAGTCCATTGATAGTTCTTTGTGTTAATGATTGA